>VDFB02339196.1:0-36438 GCA_007258455.2 Sequoia sempervirens
TGAGGGGGTTTATTAGATTTTCTGATAAATGCTCCCCCTTAGCCATTGCTTTACTTTAGAAATTGACGGGAGTATCTGCACCAGAGGTTGGCATAGATAAGACTAATAATTTTGATTCCTTTCTCCAAATCCTTTTCATTTCCTTTCTTGCTTCTTCTGGATCAATTATTTGATCATTCTTCTTCACCGGATAATTATTTTTCCTTCTTCTACAGTTATTACCAAGGTGTTCTAAATTTTTGTACTTACAAAAAACATCATTTTTTTTTTCCCTTTTATTGAACTTATTTTCACACAAACTAACTTTATATTCAATCTTCTTGCTCTTAAGAAACTTTCTAGAGAATGATAAATAATCATTCATTTTACTTTTGCAGTCCTTTTCATGATAAATAATCATTCATTTTACTTTTGCAGTCCTTTTCCTTATGACCAAATTTCTTGCAAGAATAAGAAACACCATTGAAATATTTAAATACCTTTTAGCATAATGTCGTTTGACAAGAGTTCTTCCAAAATTGCTTCTTAGATCCTTGATTTTTCCATATTTGCACTGAATCTTCTTACTACTAGATTGCTTCGCTTTAGAACTCTGACCTTCCTCAAACCCTAAACCAATTTTATCCATTGTTGGTCTTTGAGAAGTAATCAATTCATCAAGCATTTTCGAGCTTATCTTAAATTTTTCTTCAAAACTTCTTGCATTTTCTAGATCAGATCTCAAGATTTTTGCTTCTTCCTCGAGCTTTATACATTCATCCATCTTTTTTTGAATTTTAATTTCTTGGAATTCTTCTGTTCTTTTCTTGTCATCCAATTGTTGCAACGAGCTAGAGACAATTTCATCTTCCTTAACCAATAGATCACATGCTTCAACACTTTTATTTTGTAGCTTTTCAATATACTCATTTTCTTTCATAAAATTTTCCTTCAAATCTTCTATTTCTTTTGAATATGCAATTGAGACCACTTCTAGAGGAAAAAAAATTCTTATACTCAAATTATGGGACCTTCCTCAAGTTGTTAGGCTTCTTCCGAGGAACCAAGCTCTTATACCAATTTTTGAACATCCAAAATACTAAGAGGGGGGTGAATTAGTATCCCATAAAACCACAATAAAATCCATCTAACCATTATCACAATTCTGACTAAATCATCAAGAGGGAACATAAAAACAAATCAATGCAACCATACACATGAACACCAGGATTTTTACATGGAAAAACCAAAAGGGGAAAAACCACGGTGAGGGTTAACTCACAATATATTATATCCAAATACAAAATATTACAGGGCTCACTAACAGGACTTACTATCCTTGAAAAGGCTCATTGCCTGAGTACAAAAGATGGCTAACTAAAAAGATTACAAAGATAGTGGCTCACTACCAAAAGATTGAACTAATATGATACACCTTCAATGTGAAGGGTTTAGTTCCAATGAAGCTTGGAATATGAGGTACTACCTCACACAATAGTCACTCAACTAAACTGCACTAATCCATAACTGATAAAGCATTTAGGCTCAGATCTTCACATGCCCTTTAATCCTTTTCATACTCACACTTCACTTCTCTTCTTCACATTCCACTTCCACTCCTTATTCCTCAAAAAATATTATATATATATACTAGTATATCTTATTCATCAATTAGGTTGGCCTAATTAGATGAAAAAAAATTGAAACTCTTTTTATTGACACCATTTATGATTTATAAATTTTATCCATGTAGTGCATTATACTAAGTCAAGTAACATCCATAAAACATAACTACTCTCCATAATGTATTGCATATGCTAAGTCGGCCAAGACTAGAACATAATTCTCCAAACCAACAAATAAACCTCAAAGAAAATACCTTCTGGATCTGAGAACACAATTTCCCATCATATCACCAACATAGAGACTGTACCAAGAAAGCCATAACATAAGAATTTTCACCTTAAGAAAATGCAGAGTCTCCCACATGGTATGCCAAGCAAGGAACAATAGTAGAATACAGAGTTGAACTCTGTCAAAGATAACTTTCTACTCACAAAAAAATATCTCTCAATATCTAGGATATAGTTGTTTGAATGAGTCATGATAACATGGTTGAGATATTAGAGTCATATCAGATTTTGTGATGAATTATGTACTCAAATACCAATGCATTAATCCATCACAAAAGGGCATTACCGGTAGAGAACAACTTTTGGTAAGCCAAGTAGACTTCCCATATAGTTATCACCATGTTGACATCAATTACAACATAGGAACAACTAGTCATAAACCATCCATACTTAATGCTCATGTTGCATGACTTCCATAATCCCAACAAAATATACAAGGAGACAACCGTATGGGTATGTGTTATTCAATGTGAAGCATCAAGTAGTTATTGTCCACCATTATCAGAAGATCTTAAGAAGTGTAGTAGAGTGTTTGAATCAAGTTCAAACTATTTGTAAGCTATATAATCAACATTGAAGGTCCATAGGATTTATCTTTGTGATTCTATAGAGTTGGTGCTCAAATCATTGTATTAGGGATCAATATCTCTAGTAGGTTGGTGCCTACAAGTGCAATTGGGGATTGGTGTCTTTGTTAGATTGGTGCCTACTTCATATTGTAAAATTCACTTGATATATTCTTGCACTTTGTGAGGCTAGATTTGGAAAATAGGTCCAAGTAACTATTCTCACCGTGGTTTTTTCCATCTTTTTTTTCCACATATTTTTGGTGTTCTATTGTGTGGATGTGTTCTCATGACAATTTCTTGATTAGAAGTAGTGGAGATTTAAGTTTCGTGTTTAGATATATGTGTTGAAATTAAAGAGTTAAAAATATTTGATCTACTGATTCACTCGAGCCCCTCTTAGTAGATTGTGTGCCCTTCACTTTGCATCATGGTCAACCCTACCAACTACAACAAGTTGTCTAGTATGAAACTCATGAATAGATATTGAATTTGGAGTGAACTCAATGGATTATATTGAATATACTGAATGCAAATAACATTATCCATCCAAATAAACACCATTATCCATCAATATCTTCATGATTGAAGTATGCCTCAAGGATGAAAACCTATCAGGCGATCTTAATATATGATATGAAGCTCTAGAGTCAAGAATCCAATTTCTAGACTGTTCAACATGTGTTATAACAAGAGCATGACCTTTCATCTTATGATTATTTATCTAATCACTCCCATTAACAATTCCTACAATACTTGTGTGTGTAGAAGATGAAGGTTGTGAAGAAGAAGAGGGTAAAATTTTAGATTTAGAAGGCAAAGAAATGTTATTTTCTTTTAGAAGTTGCCTCTAAAAATTGTTTAGGAGTCTCCATGCTTGAATAAGCCACACCATAATCATGATCAAACTCAATCAAGAAACATGACAATCCAACGGAATGGAGAAACTCATGAAATTCAATATCTAGATAAAAACATGAGATAATAGTTGTGTTAAAACTAAAAATAAACTATATACCCAAGACCATATGCAAAAACAATAGAATCCTTCCACAAGAGAGTATGCAAGAAATGAGCTTGATTGATGTTAAGATCTATCAATATGATAATGAGGTATATTATAAAGTGTAGAATGAACTTATTTATATTAAAGAGGTTAGAGATAGGATTAGACAAGATTGTGACATGTTTCTTAATCCTATCACATCAGATAACTAACTCATAACAATCTAGGATAAGATAAGTTCTAGATATGATAACTAAGAATTCTAGAAGGAATCTTATAACCTAAGTAAACTTAACATGTTAATAAGTCCCCTAAGTCTCCTAGTAATAAATTAACTCGGTATAAGGAATTATTCACACCAACAAAGGAAGGGTTAAATTTTTTATAAGTGATGCATGTACAACCTTGGTTCTTGGCAATCTTGCAGCAACCAAAAATATTTTCTTTCAGTTTTGTTCATGTTTTTGTTCTTGCTCAATTCCTATTGGTGGATTCATCATCTTTTCTCACCAAACCCAATGGATCTTTGTGTACATCGTGGACATGTTCATTTTCCTTATTCCAATATTTGAGCATGATTGGATCTTTTTATGGCAAGTTATTGCTTCTGAATTTCATGGTAGTTTCTTGAACCGGCACCAAAATAATTTTAAACTTTTTGGCTAGTTCAATCATTATGGATTGTCTTCGCAAATTGTAGATCTTGACAGTGTGATTTTAAATGTTTTGTGGAGTGTTACTGACCTTCATTATAGGTCCACACTTCATCCTATGCACCTGTTGGAGAGTAATTCTAATTTGAGGTGACCTATTCATGCACACATTACATTTTATTTCATTGGAGATTGTAATAGTCTTTGGCTAATGCAAATGTTTCTAGACCCATGGATATGATATAAAGCTTGTAATAGATCATTAGGAAAGTAGTGAATAATGTGGAGACAAGTCTTGGATTAGATTTGTAAGATTTCAGCTCACATATAGGAGCATTTTGGAATGTTGTAACTTTGAACATGTTATATGAGGCTTGTGAGTTGAATCTGTAAGCCTGGATGTTCTCGAGTGATTGTAACTAAGATTTCTATTAATGAGAATATTTGCATCTGCATTGTCCTCTATATTTTGTGTTGCTTTTGTTGTGTTAATCTTGTCGCATGGTCCAGATTATTCTCCTTGAGGACCCTCCTACCATGGCTGCACCAGATTAGTATCAGAGTCAGATTCATTCCTTTAGAGATCATCAGAGTTTGTGAAGTCATGTTGAAGATTTGTTGTGGGGTAGTGAATTGAGGATTTGACCTGCAGCTATAGAGGACTTGCGTAAATATGGCGAGAAGAAGAGATGGTAGAAGAAATGGAGTGGGTGGAAATGTAGACCCTACTTTAATGGAGATGTTGAGAGAAATTGTTGCTAGATTAGATGCAGTTGAAATGACACAGAGAAGAGGTCAACTAGTTGATGATGTGAGTGATGAAGAGGTAGAAGTACAAGAGGAAAGAGGAAGGGAAGAGCAACCTGGCCTTGATCAAGGAGAAGAGAGGTTCATAAGAGCACTAACTAGAGCGAATACGAAGCCACATTTCAATCCACCATATTATAATGGTAAGTTGGATTCAGAAGAGTTGCTTGATTGGATTACAAAGATAGAAAAGTATTTTGAATTTGAGGGTACCACTGAAGACAAGAAGGTGACATTTTCTTGTAAAAAGTTGAAAGTACATACATCCCTTTGGTGGGAACATTTGCAGACAAATAGGAAAAGAAGTGGAAAATAAAAGATAAAATCATGGGATCGAATGGTGAATAAGCTGAAGACAAAGTTTATGCATGCAGATTATCAAATCAGTTTGTTTCAAAAGTTGCAAAATTTGAAGCAAAAAGAGTCAAGTGTGACAGAGTACATTGAGGAGTTCTATAAGTTGAATATCAGATCTAGAAATTCGGAGGATGAGATCAAACAAGTATCTAGATATTTGAATTGTTTTAGATCATCTGTACAAGATGAGATTAGTTTGATTAAATTGTAGAGTGTGGAAGAAGCATATTAGTGTGCCCTAAAGGTAGAAGAGAAGCTGAATAAAAGACATGAGCAGAGACAGAGGGGAAGAGGTGGAAGATTTCAAAGAGGAAGGACATTTACTGGAGGAGGAAGATGATCTTTTCTAGATGAGAATAAGGATAAGGAGGTTAGTAAGAATGATAATTTGTATCATAGAGGTGATGGAAACTCTTACATAAGAGGAGGATATGGTGGTTACCATAATGAAGGTTATATAAAGGATGATGAGGAGAAAAGCGTATTTAGGGGAACTTGTTTTAAATTTGGGGGAGAAGGACATAAAGAATTTTAATGTAATCAGGGAGAGACAAGTAGAAGGATAGAGAAAAATAGAAGAACAACCTTTGTTGAGGAGGATCATGTCGGATCATCTAGTAAATTGAAAGATGGAGAAGCATTGGTGAACATAAGAGTATTGCCTCAAAGTGAGATGGAGAAGGAACCGTTGCAGAGAAAGAATTTGTTTCAAACCAGATGCAAGGTAGCTGGTAAATGTTACAAAGTGATTGTTGATAGTGGAAGTTATAAGAACCTGGTTTCTAAAGAGATGGTGACTAAATTGAAGTTGGAAAGATTGAAACACCTGAAGCCCTATCAGATAGCATGGATTCAAGATGAACATAAGATACTGGTAAGTGAACAATGTTTCATGAAATTGAAGATAGGAAATTATCATGATGAACTTTTGTGTGATATTATGCCTATGGATGTATGCCATGTTTTTTTGGGAAGACCTTGGTAGTATGATAGGCAAGCTATTCATGATGGAAAGAAGGATATATATACCATTGTTGCTAATGGGATGAAGCAGACCTTGTTACCATTGGAAGATGTTCCTATAGTTGAGGTTTGTACGAGTACTAGAGTTTTTTTGGTGGATGGAAGGAGATTTTTGGATGGACTGAGACATGAAAACATATGCTATTCCTTGGTTCCTAAGAAGGTTGAAGACTTGAAGCATGTAGAGAAATAACCAGATGAGATAAAAGAGTTGTTGATAGACTATGAAGAGATCATTTTAGATAATGTACCTAATGGATTACCACCTGTGAGGAGTATTAGTCATTGCATGGATCTGATTCCTAGAGCTAGTTATTCCTAATAAGGGAGCACACCGAATGACACCTGCAAAGAATGAGGAGTTGAATAAATAGGTGCAAGAATTGTTGAGGAAGGGTTTGATTAGAGAAATTTTAAGTCCTTGTGTAGTACTTATTGTGCTAGCACCTAAGAAGGATGGAGAATGGAGGATGTGTATAGATTCTAGAGCCACAAACAAGATCATGGTGAAGTATAGATTTCCCTTGCCCTTGATGGATGACATTATGGATTGTTTGAGTGGAGCTAAATATGTTACAAAGATAGATTTGAAGAGTGAATATCATTAGATCAGAATCAGAGAAGGGGATGAGTGGAAGACAACATTCAAGACCAATGAAGGATTTTATGAGTGGTTGGTGATGCCTTTTTGATTAAAAAATGCACCGAGTACATTCATGAGGCTGTTGAATGAGGTATTGAAGAAATTATTTGGTAAGTTTGTGATTGTTTACTTGGATGATATCTTGATTTTTAGTAAGAGTAGAGAAGAAAATTTGTTACATATAAGACAAGTTTTATAGAGGTTGAGAGAAGAGCAGTTGTTGATAAACATTAAGAAGTGTAGTTTCATGATGGAGGAATTGGTATATCTGGGATTTGTGATATTTGTGGATGGATTGAAGATGGATCTTGAGAAGGTGAAAAAAATTGTTGAGTGGCCTACATTAGATAGTATTGGAGAGGTAAGATCATTTCATGAATTGGCTAGTTTCTACTAGAAGTTCATAAAGATTTTTAGTTTTATTTGTTGCAGTCCTATGACAAAAAAAATGAGAGGAGATAAGAAGGATTTTAGGTGGACATCTGGAGCAGATCAGAGTTTTGAGTTGTTGAAGGAGAAGGTGACTGAGCAGCTTGTGTTGGATTTACTAGATTACAATAAGGTATTTCAAGAAGACTATGATGCAAGTGGAAATGCAATTGGAGCAGTATTGAGTCAAGAAGGGAGACCAGTAGCTTATTTCAGTGAGAAATTGAATGATGCTAGGAGAAGATATTCAATGTATGATCAGGAGTTTTATGCCATATTTCAAGCCTTGAAGAAGTAGACATTACTTATTTACTAAGGAGTTTGTGTTGTATATGGATCATTAGGCTTTGCAATATTTGAATAGTCAAGGTAAGTTGAATTAGAGACACATGAGATGGGCAGAGTTCTTGTAGAGTTATAATTTTTTTTTGAAGCATAGGAGTGGAAAGTCAAATAGAGTTGTTGATGCTTTGAGTAGGAGAAGGAATCTACTGGCAGAGATGAGAGTGGAGGTATTAGGCTTTGATGAATCGAAGACCTTGTATGAGGAAGACACAGATTTTGTAGCACCTTGGAGACCTTGTAAATAATCAATTTCAGAGGATAGGAGATATTGGTTGGATTATTTCATGTAGGAGGATATGTTGTTCGAAGGAAATCAGTTATGTATACCCCAAAGTTAAATGAGGAATAACTTAGTGAAATAAAATCATAGTGGAGGATTGTTAGGACACTTTGGAATTGATAAGACAATAGCATTGGTAAGTGAGAATTAATTTTAGCCACAGATTCATAAGGATGTTAGGAAATTTGTGTAGAGTTTTAGATTTTTTCAAGTTGCAAAAGGGAGTAGTCAGAATGTTGGATGGTATAAAACTTTGTTAGTTCCAGAGAGACCTTGGGAAGATATCAGCATGGATTTCATACTTGGTTTGCCGAAGACACAAAGAGGTAATGATTCTATATTTGTGGTGGTGGATAGATTTTCTAAAATGGCACATTTCATAACTTGTAAGAAGACAGCAGATGTAGTACATGTAGCAAACTTATTTTTCAAGCAAGTGGTCAAATTGCATGGATTACCTAGTAGTATTGTTTCAGATAGAGATACAAAGTTTGTTGGTTACTTTTGAAGGACAATTTGGAAGAAGTTAAAGACAGATTTCAATTTTAGTTCTACTTTTCACCCAAAAAATGATGGAAAAACAGAGGTAGTAAATAGGAGTTTGGAAAATTTGTTGAGATGTTTGGTTGGATAAAAGACTGGAAGTTGGGATTTAGTCCTTGCACAAGCAGAGTTGTCTTACAATAATTCAGTGAATAGGAGTACTAGAAAGACACCTTTTGAGATTGTTATTGGAGTTCATCCTAAAGGCATATTAGAGTTGAGAGACATCAGTATGGAAGATAAAAGGAGTGCAGAAGCAGAAGAATTTGTAGAGCATATGAAGAAAGTGCATACTCAAGTGAAAGAACAATTGGAAGCTATCAATAGGAAGTATAAGGAGAAAGCAGATGAAAAGAGGAGACATAAGGAATTCAAAGTTGGAGATGAAGTGATGGTGTATTTGAGGAAGAAAATATTTCCATTTAGAACATATAGTAAGCTGAAGATGAGGAAGTTTGGACCGTGTAGAATTTCAAGCACGTTTGATTCAGGAAATGCATATGAAGTAGAGGTACCGAATGACATGGGTTTATCACCTATATTCAACATTGTAGACCTACATTAGTACCATGAAGCAGATTTCAGTAAAGATAGTAAAGAAAAATTAGAGAATTAGTTTCCTAAACAACAGTCAGGTGAGATTGAAGAGATTATGGATATGAGAGATGGGAGGAAGACTCGTGGAAGACAATATAGAGAATACCTTGTGAAATGGGAAGAAAAACTAGTGGAGGATTCTTCTTGGATTTGTTAGGTTGAGGTAGACCATTTTGGTTTTCCTTTAGCCCCTGCAAAGTGAGGGACTCAATTTTCATTAAACCTGGATGTCTAATGCAGAAGCATCCTTGGTTCTTGGCAATCTTGCATCAACCAAAAATAGTTTCTTTCAGTTTTGTTAATGTTTATGTTCTTGCATAGTTCCTGATGGTGGATTCATCATATTTTCTCACCAGACCCAATGCATCTTTGTGTACATCGTTGAAATGTTCATTTTCCTTATTCCAAGATTTGAGCATGATTGGATCTTTTTACAAGTTATCGCTTTTGAATTTCATGGTAGTTTCTTGAACCGACAACAAAATAATTTCAAACTTTTTGGCTAGTTCAATCATTATGGATTGTCTTCGTGACTTGCAGATCTTGATGGTGTGATTTTAAATGTTTCGTGGAGTGTTCTCAACCTTCATTATAGGTCCACACTTCATCCTATGCACTTGCTAGATATTAATTCTAATTTGAGGCCGACCTATTCATGCATACATTACATTTTATTTCATTGGATATTGTAATAATATTTTGTTAACACGGATGTTTCTAGACATGTGGATATGATATAAAGCTTGTAATAGATCATTAGGAAAGTAGTTAATAATGTGGAGATAAGTCTGGGATTAGATTTGTAAGATTTCAGCTTGCATATAGGAGCATTTTGGAATGTTGTAACTTTGAACATGTTATATGAGGCCTGCAAGCTGAATCTATAAGCCCAAATGTTCTTGGGTGATTGTAACTGAGATTTCTATTAATGAGAATATTTGCATCTGCATTTTCCTCCATATTTTTTGTTGCTTTTTTTGTGTTACTCTTGCTACATAGTCTAGATTTTTCTCCTTGAGGACCCTCCTAATGTGGCTACACCAATAAGAGGTGATCAAATTGGATTACAATTGAGAGAGATTGATTCTTATGAGATCAAAGACATTATTTTTCCACACTTTGTATTGATTAAAATATGATTTTTTCTAGATTTTACTATGTGTGATTTATTTGAATCTGTGTGTGATTTTGTTGATGCAAATAAATCACATGCAATAAAATACAGAATAAGCACATTTACATCTTATGAGGTCAACTTAGTTGAATGCATTATGAGTAGAGATGAGGGATTCATAAAAGATGTAGCCTCTTTGCAAGTAGGTTCAAGAGAAAATGTGCATTCTCTTCTTTCCATATGTAGCTGTTGTAATCTAGGATGCATGGATTTTAATAATGACAATCGAAGAAAAACTAAATGTGACATTTGTAGTAAATATGCACCTTCTCTTCGAAGGAAAAGATTGGATCTAAATTCATGGCCATTGACTTATGAAGTTTTTCTTTGATATCAACAATTTCTAAAACATGTAGATTGTGTATATTTAAAATTATAATAATTCTTCTAATACGTATCTATCAAGACAACAATGAACTAGAATTTAACATATTAGAAACTACATGAACATTTCATCTTACTATACTATCACAAAATCATATTGGTATCAAGTTCGAACATATGATGCAACATAGCTTAACCCTAAAAATACTTTGGGAAAATTAAGTCCATGCTATATGGTATCTAACATAGCTACATGTGAATCTACATTGAGGTCCTTATTGATGCATCAACTACTTTGTCCATCAATTTTTAGCAAGAAGTAATGAAACTTTATAACATGAAGCATATGCTACTTATAGTGCAATCAAATGGTCTACCTTATGTAAACGTGAATCTAATGGGTGACACTTGGAGCCTAAACTCAAAGTGATCAAATTTTGTGTATGTTGACAATCCAAAATTATCACATGGGGTGATCCCACGATACTGGTTTACAATTTTTGGCCAAATTGGATACTGAACTGATTTTTTCTAACTAAATCTTCACTTTCAGGCACCTATAGCGACTAAACCATGAGGAATTTGAATATGATACAAACTAATGATTTGTAACATTTTTTCTATAGATTCTAAATATATTTTTTTCAATTTTTTTGGAATCATATTGCACTTCTTTTTCCATCTCCTTTGAAAACTAGTTTTTTTTTCAGTAAACACCATTTTCAAGGAGTGATGCTCATCGTATACAACATAACTTTTTTCCATGAAGGATAAAATTCTAATTTTTTCAAATTTAGATTTGTAACTATGATATCTAGTGCTTCCATTTGGTTTCATAGTGTTTTATTAAATATTTTTTCCTTAATCAAGTTTCAAAGTCAAACCAATTACAATTTAGACATAGGTAGATGTATACAACGTAACTTTTTTGTATGTATTGAAATTCAATTTTTTTTGTTGGATCAAGGACTTCAATATCTAGTGCACTAATATTTTTCAATTTTTTAATAATCTACTATTTTTCCACATGTAGAAGAGCTTGATTTTTGAATAAACCTACATTCATAAGAAATAAAAATAAATATAATAATAAAATTAAATTTATTTAAAATTATACTTTTAGGAAGCTTATAATAAGGACTACATACTTACAAAAATAAATTTTAAATGAATTCATTTGATCCCCCAAAAGGTAAATCAAAAGTGGTTTTTTATTAGCATTTTGATAGGTGTAAAGGAGACTCCATTATAGGTATGGTTTAAAACTAGTGGGGTTCTATCCAAGGGGGTTTGATCTAAGGTGGTTAGATCAAACCCTCTTCAATTTGAATCCTTTAAATGGAAATTTTCAAGGCTTAAATCATTATATTTTCTAAAAATATGTGATTTCAGCAAAAATTGGGATCTCCTAGAAATGGTAAACCAGTATTGTGGGATCACCCCATGTTCATGTAGAGGTACACTAGGTGTAGCATATCATTTATTTAATGACTTGGCAATAAAACTTAAAGATCTCTTCGATGTATCAATTACACATTATAAGTGTGATCACTAGTTGCAATTCTAAATAGTAAGTAGATTGCATGAAAGAAGTCACATGTATATATGATTTAAAGCTAGGTTGCAATTTTTTAATCCTTATCTATAGAATAGGAATTAATGTTTTCATGCTATCATTTTTTCTATTAATTATATTTAAAAATATGTCTCTATAGGGAAAAAAATCCTTTCTTAAAATTAATATTTTATTTTATTTTATGTTTTACTCACTCAAATTATTTTTATGAATTCCTATTTGTAAATTTGTGTTGGAGTTATGGACAGACACTGAGAGGGGGGGAGGGCAGGGGGTGAATCAGTGTCTAAACTTTTTCAACTTCGATCAAGATTTTTAAATCTGATTTCCTTTTCTTTCAACAACAGAGTAGAGTAATCACTTTTGAAAGCACAAAGATATGACAACGTTAACTCGGTCTATTAGACAACTTATGAAAATATGATTTGAGTGAGATATCTTGCATTTTACAAAACAATTATGGCTGACATTGATTAACAATCAAAGCATGATGACAGTGCAGGTGCAACTCATAAGACTTTGCAAATGATGATCAACATTATTGACTCACTTCTTAAACAATTGATTTGAATGCAACTTTAAAGACAAGAAAGGTATTGAGACAACAAACACCTTTAGAAAAATATAAATATTCTTGAGCAATGAATCAAATGAGAACTTTTAAGCTTCCTTTTGAATTAAACTCTTCAACAATGACTTGTGCAAGATATTTGAACTAAATATTTGCAGATATGAAGGAACTATCATTCAACAATGTTCAGACTGATAAAAATTATCACAATCAAGAAACATTAAGACATCAAAACAAAGAGACCAAAAGACACAATATTTTCTGGGTGGAAAACCCTCCTGGGGTAGAAAAACCACTCCTAAACTGCCTTACTGGCTTAATCTTCAAAAACCACTGTTAACAATGCCTTATAGGCTAATTTCTGAGCACCAACTCAAGGAGCACCAACCCTTCAAATTACTTTTAGAACAATAATAATATCAGAGGATCTCACTATTTTCAGTTAAGCACATATTTCTCTGTTTTCTCGTCTACAGAATACCCTAAAGATTCAATAATTGAATCCTTAAAATACTATATAGAGAAGAAATTACAATGTCTCTGCCTCATGTTATTCATATTTTATTCCAAAGTTTATCCATGCATTTTCATACAGCCAAGGAATGATAATCTTAGAATTACAACAACAACAACAACAAAAAAGAGTTTTCTGCTTCTATTTATATATCTTTTTAGTTATCAAGTCTTCAATGAATTTCGTGGTCAAAGGAGCATAGAGAAAAGATAACTCTTTTTTACTTAAATACCAGATAAGTAACTATCTTTAGAAGTAACAACTGAACAACCAACCTGAAAATATTTTGACTGAAGTTAACAAAGCTTTTTATAATTGAAATCTTCATCTTGTACCCAGCAAGATTATTAGACAAGGTGAAATTAATTTTCCAATAAAAGATTCATTTCACCTAGCTAAGAGCCGTCCTCAACAATGTAGGAAATAAATTTTAATGAGCACAAATATCATTTAGAAACTTTTTTTTTTTATAACCCAAATGCCCATTTGATTGTTCCAGAAAACCTTGAATTTCAGACTTGAATTTCTGAAAAACCATGATCAGAAAACAACAAATTCTGCAATGAACTGACATAATCTCAAAGACCAAAAATACCCACAATCTGAAACTAATGAATGTCCAAAATAATGTAGGTGTTACATTCTCAAACTGAAGTCATTATGATATAGCATGATAACCATTTTTCATAGCTAATCAGAGAATTGAAGATTGTCATATTTCCCATTAAAAATCCTTCAATGCAAGAATAATGATTATTTATCAGGGCATCACTTATTTTCACCCATATTACCAAAACTGACAAACAAAAACAACTGTCACCATCAAAGCATGATATTCTAACAGAGATTTCAATAACCCACGAATCCATTTCATGCAAAATGTCTAAAGATGCAAATTCAAAAACAAACCAATACCATTTTGGGTTGTGCTCGTTATTCAAAACTTCCAATAAAAAAAACACCAAGTAAAACCTCCATAATCCACTGATGAATCCATTGCAACCAACAATAATAGTCAAAAACAGTTGTAAGAAAGAAAAACTTAAACTCTCATGATGGCGGCCAGGCTAGGGTTCGATACCTAGCTAAAAGAATAAACTCAAAAAGTTTTCCCTAATCATTCTTTCAATTCCATCGATGAATTTGTTGAAATGATCCTTTGTGTTTCATTGTAACACTGTGATATCGGGGAAACATCATATCGAAATTATGTCATGCCAAAGGTCTTTGTCATTCCCAAGTTGCTAAGACAAGAGCACACTCTCACTGAGATATAACCTTCATTCATCCTCGCCAAGACAACACATAGTCGGGGAGACACTATATAGATTTCTCTATGCTTCACCGATACTCCCATCCATCTCGTGTATCGCTGTGACTAGACAAAATCGGTGAGACATCTTGTAGACAAGTCTTTGTTTTTCCGAGAGCCCTCGTGATCAAACTTGTTGCCATAACATATCACTCTTGGGGAGACCTCATATAGATAATACTTCATTATACCGAAAGTCACCCACCATCTTGTGTGTCACTGAGACAAGTCAGATCCTATGCCGACAAAGTCCTTTTGTGTTCTATCGGCGAGATTGAAGGTCACTCGTCGAGACCTCACGCCAAAAACCCTAACACTTACCGAGATGTATACCTTTATGTTGACAATTAGTATAAGAATTCAAACTCGCCAAGACCTTTCTTCGTTGCACATGAGTCATACCGAAATGTTCCTTTTGTTTTATGCATCACCGAGACATATCAATGTTGGGGAGACCTCTCGGAGAGCACACTATGTCATACCGAAAATATTTATCCACTCTGAGTCACTGAGACAATACTAACCTCTCACTGAAAGCCCCTCATAAGATTTAGTCGGCAAAACCTAACAGGTTTGCTATGAAATTATATTGATGCTGCAGCTCTTGCCGATGTGTTCCCATTCATCCTTCGGTTGGTGATACATAACAATCTCACTGTGACCCTATACCGACAGTATAACTTCTACCGATAGGGATCACCCTCTATCACTGAAACAAAGGAGAAGTCCTACCGAAAGCTGCCTAAAAAACTCCATGTGTAATGTCATGCCGATAGATACCCAAAGGTGAATTTTGTCATCAAGGACAAACCAATCAAAACACAACTGAGAACCAACAATTTGACCATCATAAATCAAATTGTAAGGAAAAACCATAGATACTTTGTAAGGAAAATCTATAGATATTTGCTTATGTAATAATTTTGTTTCTACTCTTGTGGTTTAGATATTGACTTGTTTTAGTGTATCATTATTCTTTCAAGCTACTTTTGTAGTTGTATTATTGTAATTTAAATTTCTTTGTTAATATATATATATCCATCATAAATCAAATTGAAAGGAAACTCCTCATTCAATCATAGATCAAGCTTGGTAAAAATTAAAGATTCTTTCCAATGTTGCGCAAACAAATAAATAAGGGTTTTCAGAAAGCTTTTTAGTTTGAACAATTTTCTATGATATTCAGTATTGTGGAACTTACATTGCTAGTTACATGCATTATCCAGCCCAAAAGCCAGGAGGCTATAAGTAGAGATTAGTTGGGTTACCTTTGGGTTGCTAATAGCAAAACAAAAGTATTTGTTAATGACATTGCCAAACCCTTTGATGGTAGCTCAAGTCACATTTTTGGTATGGAATTTTTCCCCATACTAGAGGAGCTTTGGAGCAGGGCATGGACATCTATCAAAGGATAAAGTAATGTTGAGTTTTTTCAATTATAGGTTTTTTTTTTTGGTAAAGGTGGTTGGGCCACAAATTTTATTGAAATAAAAAGTATTACAAGAGGATGAGGAGTTGCGAATGAAGAACAAAAATGCAACTCCAAATATTACCAAAATCAATCCAAATAGGCCGAACAAGAAAATTCTAGAGAACTAAGAACCGGGAGAACAATACAAAATCTTGGTGAAATATTCGAAGAAGAGAAACAACACTTGAAGTAGCCAATAGAAAAGAAGTCGATTGGAGCCAGATAATCCTACAAGAAGTGTAGAAGAAGCCATGTGTAACGAGGTACTTCTAGCCAGATTCCCTATAAAATGATGTCAGAGATTCAAAATTTTTCCAAAACAACTAAGATTCTAACAATGAGGAGAAGTAATGAAAATGAGACCAAAATTTCAAAATGAAATGATGAGGAAAGAACCCCTCAAGTTGTGTTTCCCTTAGAAGAAGCAATGTCTACAGGCGAGGGAAAATTTGGTTCATCATGAGGTTCAATGCTTGCATGTTGTATAAGAAGACAAATTGCTCTATGTACATCATGTAAATTGGGTCACTAACTAAATTACCATATTGTTGGGATAGAAGCCTGTGTTGAACCTTGAATTCACTATTAGAATCATTCAACAGTCCATATGCCATTGCCAAAAGCAATTTGGAGAGACAATAATTTGTAAGATGTTGTCTGCTGATAATTCCTTCAACCAAACTTGACCCCTGAAGGATATCATATCTCTCCAATGTTGGTTGAAGAGTAGAAATTGGACACACATGAGGCAAAAGGTAGGTTACCGCTAGAAATTTGACCATTTCAACATCTTCTAGAATGTCCATCAGATTTGAAGCAAACTAGGAAGCCATTTCATATGGAAAAAACATTGTATGCAGCTATGTGCAGGATCATGATGGGGAAAAAAGTGGCAATATGATGGGTGTGTGGCTAACAACTTTTTTAACCCAAAATTGATGAAACGAAAAGGGTTTTTAAAGGATATTCTCAACTTTCCACCAATATAAATTATGCTTTACTTTGAATTTAATTAGTAATTATTATTCATTTTCTATTCAAATTATGACTAAAGTCCTAATTGATAGGGTGATTGAAAAACATCTATAGCTTTCAAATGGTATCATATTTTTTGAATCCAAAAATGTATCACATTCTATGCTTCACATACTATAGGATTAAAAAAAAAAAATTGAATTTCATTAAGTTTTGACCAAGTTAAGGTGGTCAGACATACAAGTTTTTATAGTTTTTTAAAAAATTTAATAAAAAATCATAATTAATTATTTACTTGGAAAAAAACTACAAAAAAATATGCATCACATCAAGACATATGTCCTCTACTTATATCTAAAATCTTATAAAAAAATATTATCATTTTATTGTGGTTAGGGTGGTCAAAAGACACCTACTTCTTATTTTTCCTAAAATTTAAGTACTCTTGCATTGAAATTTCAATTTTTCACCAAATAGATTTTTTTTTAAAACCTAGTAGTTTAGAAACTACATTCAATTTGCTAAAAATTATATTCTTACATATTTTATAAATAATATAGATAAATTATTCAAATTTTTACATCAAGTTGCCTAACTCTGATTTTTCTAAAAATTTTGCCACTTAAGGGCCTATTTTTTCCATGATGATCCTACGCATACCCATGCATATCTAACCAATCAAAACCCAAAATGATTTTAATTGCATCCAATACCTATTTACATTCAAAGAAGAATGCCCTTTGAAGCTTTTCCTTTGTGCAAGGTGAATCAACTCTTATTTTGTGAGCACGAGGAGGAACCATAACCCTAAAAATATTATCCATTTGTAGACCTAGAAACCAAAGAACCAAGAAGAATCTATGGAGTCAGTAGATGGAATAGATGCAAAAAATAGCAACTTCCATAAAACAGTATAGAACCTTTAATTTTCTCAAATCCATGAGCAATTAATGAGCCAAAAAAACTAAGTATATTGTCAAATATTGCAACATTGCCAAGTGTTTATCTTGGGAAAGAAGAAGAATAGTGGAGTCTTTGAGCAAACCAAACATCTGCTAAACATTGAAAGGGCTTCCTCCAATTTCCAATCATGAGAGAAAGCTCTTGTGGTCAGACACTGAAGGAAGTGAAGAAAATGTATTTCCAAATGTAGCCCTTGAAATCTGGACAACCACCAATACAAATGGAGCCAACATTACAAAATGTTATTAATGATGAGCCATTAGTCCTAAATATTCCTTGAGAATTTCTAATCAGAAGGACAATACATTAGTATGAAGTAACGAGAAGGTACACATATCAAATAAATTCTTGGAAATGACAAATAGATATCGTGTGCCCATAAGAAGATGATGCAGTTAGGAATGAATTGTAATTAATCACTAAAAAAAACTTTAATTCCCAATTACCACCATGTGAAAAGTCGAGTCCCAAGAAATTGAAAATGTAAAGAAATTTGATGATGGCCACAAGAATTTACCAGTACCAAATAACTAATGCCAAGAAATAAATTCAAATTCAAATTTGCTGGCAAGGGATTAAAAATATTTCCCATTCTATGAATTTCTAAAAATTCCACTTCACATTAAATAGTGCTATGGTCAACAAAGGCTAACAAAAGATGTGGAAGGAACCTTGAAAAGAAACCATAAAACCCTTATAAGAATAAAATTCAATGGTGAAGATCATGAAAGAGAAGGTTGCATTCCTCTGAGGACAATTCACAAGAGGATAGATTCGTATCAATGGCTTTATTAGCCAAATAATCACCTACAACATTTGATTCCCTATAACAATGAGCTATAGTGTAACTTGGAAAATCATCGAGTTGTGAAAGCATGAACTCAAGGATGTAATTTAAATGCCATGAAGGAGTATCACAATTCCTTCAAGCCAAAATTGTTGTCATCAAATCCCCTTCAATAAAGTGATGAGGAATTGAAATATTTTTGGCGAGCTTAAGGCCAAGACTTAATGCTCTAAACTCAACCACATTATTGGTGCCATCTAAAATTTGATAACAAATTGCTTTTATATATTTCCCATCCCATTCCAATCTCTTAACACAAAAACAATGCTTGATTTTCTCGGATTACTCCTAGAGGCTCCATTAAAATTTAGTTTGATGAAGCCAGGGGGAGGAGGAGACCAGGAAGAAATACTTCTTTTAGGAAAAGAGGTCTTGTGAGAAATAGAATCTGCCTTAGGAGATTTTAGGAAATGCCACAATTTTAGAATAAAGGAATCCCACTCAGAAAAAAACCTATTTTAAGGAGATTTCTTGAATGTGGAAAAATTAGTTACCTCTGAGATCGAGATTTCAATTTTTTGAATAATATGGGACAAAGCGGAAGATTTTTTTCTAAAGATTCCATTGTTTCTTTCGAACTAGATATTCTAGATTAGGATGGAAGGACTAATGTCCCAAATAAAAGAGAATATCGAAGATGGAAACAAAGAAGGCCAAGAAAGAAAATGGAGATACAAAGAATTATGCAAAGGGATTGACCATGCAAGATTATTAAGAAGCCAATACCAACAATTTTGAGCAAATTCACAATTCATAAGAAGATGATCTGTAGAATTAAAAAAATTCCTACACATTACACAAGGGAAAATATTAGGGATGCCCAATCTGTCCAATCTCATGCTAGTTAAAATTGTGTCTTTAATTGCTAACCAAGCAAATGCACTAGTCTTGGGAATAATGTGAGGACCCCAAAAAAGCTTCATAGGAATGGAAACTCTATGATTAACATTAACATGAGAGGTGTAACCATCTTTGACATTATACTATTCTGATTTAGACTTAATCCATATTATTTAATCCTATTTATTTGATATATAAACTTGTCTCTTGTCTAATTCATACTTTAAAGAAGCTTTTAAATGAGATGGCACTTGCAGGAAGCTAAAGTCTTTCCATTTGCATATGAAAGGATTAGAAGGATCAAGGTCAATATAATCTCTAACTTTATGACCCCATTTAGATTTTAATTTTGATTCAATCTGATTCCATTCCCCTAACTAATGAAGAGGGTTATGTTTGTTCCAAGCATCATCCCAGAAAAAGGCTTTATCCCTATTGTTAATCACCCAAGAAAGGTGAGGAAGAGGAATTGAGTTGCAAGAAGAAATAAAATTCCAAATCTTGGAGCCCTTAGGAAGACACTTTTGAGTGAAGATTATTTCTCTATCAAAGGGAGTCCATGTATTTATATCTCATTAATTTACACCATTTAGTTTCAAGTTTAGTGTAGATTTTCCACACCAATATTGCTCCTAGATCTTGTTTTGGAGGAAAGTTTTTCCCAAACCAGCACCACTATATATTTTAGGTTCACAAATGGTATCCCAAGAAACCATAGGTAATTTCTTTTTAAATGACACATTTTCTAACCAAAGAAAATCTCTAAGAACTTTTTGAAGGATTAATCATTTATCCTTGGGTAAGCTTAAGACAAAAATCAAATAAATAGGTAAAGAACACATAATAGATTTAAGCATGATTAATTTACCCACAAAGGAAAGCCACTTGGATTTCCAAAGAGAAATCTATTAGAAAGTGAAGAAATCAGATTATCCCAAAAGTCATGTTTTTCCTTTCCAGAGAAGAAAGGAACTCCCAAATATTTGCATGGAAGAGAGTCACTCTAAAAACTCCAAACTTGAGTAATTTCCTTTCAATCAAAGGATCAACATTTAGAAAAAATATCTTTGATTTTGAAGGGTTGCAATCTTGCCAAGAATAAGAACAATAAACTGATATAATATTTTTTATAACTTTTTCCTTAGCCATAGTGGGTTGTCCCAAAAGAAGAGTGTCATCAGCAAAAAGAGAGTGGGAAATCGAGAAGGGAAAAGATCGAATAGATATACCTTTCCAAATTCTTGCATTTTGAGCTGAAATTATTGATCTACTCAGACCTTCTACTAAAAGAATGAACAAGGAAGGAGAAATGGGATCCCCTTGTCTCACTCCTTGGGAGGGGGTGAAAAAACCTTGTGGGGAACTATTGATCAGTATTGAAAAGCTTTCCCCCAAGATACATGAATGGATCCATTTACACCAAGCTTGAGAAAAACTATTTTTTTTTAGAACCTTTACTAAGAAATCCCAATTGACCTTGTCATAGGCTTTTAACATGTTAGTTTCAAAACCACAACTAAAGATTTTACAAATAGGACTAAATGTAAAATCACATATGCCACGATGGCAACTTCAGGAGTGCCCTTCCCAAGAAAAAAACCACCTTGCTCCTCTGAAATGATTAAAGGTAAGACTCTGGCTAGCCTAGTAGCAATAGCTTTGGTGAAGATCTTATATATTGAATTACAAAGTGTTATAGGTCTGAAATCATTAAATGATGAAGGGATAGATTTCTTAGGAATGACAGCAATGAATGTGGAATTGAAATCCTTTAGTACATTTTTGTATGTTTTGGATTCCTCTAAAGCAAGAATAACATAAAATCCCACAATATCCCAACATTTTTGGAAAAAAAGAATTGTGAAGCCATTCGGGCTTGGGATTTTCTCAGGTTCCATTGAAAAAACCATGTTTTTAATCTCCTCAAGGGAGAACATTGACATCAACACTTTATTGTGATCAACATTTATTAATTCTAGGATATTATCGATTATCTCATTCTCCCTGAGGGAATTATGAGGAGCACCAGAAGAGAGGATATTTTAGAAGTAATTTACCGCTTCAACACCAATTTCCTTTTTAAAATAATATAGATAACTTATTCAAATTTTTACATCAAGTTGCCTAACTCTGATTTTTCTAAAATTTTTGCCACTTAATGGCCTATTTTTTCCATGATGATCCTACACATACCCATGCATATCTAACCAATCAAAACCCAAAATGATTTGAATTGCATCCAATACCTATTTACATTCAAAGGAGAATGCCCTTCGAAGCTTTTCCTCTATGCAAGGTGAATCAACTCTTATTTTGTGAGCACGAGGAGGAACCATAACCCTAAAAATATTATCCATTTGTAGACCTAGAAACCAAAGAACCAAGAAGAATCTATGGAGTCAGCAGATGGAATAGATACAAAAAATAGCAACTGCCATAAAATAGTATAGAACCTTTAATTTTCTCAAATCCATGAGCAATTAATGAGCCAAAAAAACTAAGTATATTGTCAAATATTGCAACATTGCCAAGTGTTTATCTTGGGAAAGAAGAAGAATAGTGGAGTCTTTGAGCAAACCAAACATCTGCTAAACATTGAAAGGGCTTCCTCCAATTTCCAATCATGAGAGAAAGCTCTTGTGGTCAGACACTGAAGGAAGTGAAGAAAATGCATTTCCAAATTTAGCCCTTGAAATCTGGACAACCACCAATACAAATGGAGCCAACATTACAAAATGTTATTAATGATGAGCCATTAGTCCTAAATATTCCTTGAGAATTTCTAATCAGAAGGACAATACATTAGTATGAAGTAACGAGAAGGTACACATATCAAATAAATTCTTGGAAATGACAAATAGATATCGTGTGCCCATAAGAAGATGATGCAGTTAGGAATGAATTGTAATTAATCACTAAAAAAAACTTTAATTCCCAATTACCACCATGTGAAAAGTCGAGTCCCAAGAAATTGAAAATGTAAAGAAATTTGATGATGGCCACAAGAATTTACCAGTACCAAATAACTAATGCCAAGAAATAAATTCAAATTCAAATTTGCTGGCAAGGGATTAAAAATATTTCCCATTCTATGAATTTCTAAAAATGCCACTTCACATTAAATAGTGCTATGGTCAACAAAGGCTAACAAAAGATGTGGAAGGAACCTTGAAAAGAAACCATAAAACCCTTATAAGAATAAAATTCAATGGTGAAGATCATGAAAGAGAAGGTTGCATTCCTCTGACGAGAATTCACAAGAGGATAGATTTGTATCAATGGCTTTATTAGCCAAATAATCACCTACAACATTTGATTCCCTATAACAATGAGTTATAGTGTAACTTGGGAAATCATCAAGTTGTGAAAGAATGAACTCAAGGATGTAATTTAAATGCCATGAAGGAGTATCACAATTCCCTAAAGCCAAAATTGTTGTCATTGAATCCCATTCAATAAAGAGTTGAGGAATTGAAATATTTTTGGCAAGCTTAAGGCCAAGACTTAATGCTCTAAACTCAACCACATTATTGGTGCCATCCAAAATTTGATCACAAGTTTCTTTTATATATTTCCCACTCCAATCTCTTAACACAAAAATAATGCTTGATTTTCTCGGATTACTCCTAGAGGCTCCATCAAAATTTAGTTTGATAAAGCCAGGGGGAGGAGGAGACTAGGAGGAAATACTTCTTTTAGAAAAAAAGGTCTTGTGAGAAACAGAGTCTACCTTAGGAGATTTTAGGAAATGCCACATTTTTAGAATAAAGGAATCCCACTCAGAAAGAACCCTATTTTAAGGAGATTTCTTGAATGTGGAAAAATTAGTTACCTTCGAGATCGAGATTTCAATTTTTTGAATAATATGGGACAAAGCGGAAGATTTATTTCTAAAGATTCTTTTGTTTCTTTCCAACTAGATATTCGAGATTAGGATGGAAGGACTAATGTCCCAAATAAAAGAGAATATCGAAGATGGAAACAAAGAAGGCCAAGAAAGAAAATGGAGATACAAAGAATTATGCAAAGGGATTGACCATGCAAGATTATTAAGAAGCCAATACCAACAATTTTGAGAAAATTCATGATTCAAACGAAGATGATCTGTAGACTTAAAAAATTTCCCATACATTACACAAGGGAAAATATTAGTGATGCCCAATCTATCCAATCTCATGCTAGTTAAAATTATGTCTTTAATTTCTAACCAAGCAAATGCACTAGTCTTGGGAAGAATGTGAGGATCCCAACAAAGTTTCATAGGAATGGAAACTTTGTGATTAACATTAATATGAGAGGTGTAACCATCTTTGACATTATACTATTCTGATTTAGACTTAATCCATATTCTTTCATCTTGTTTATTTGATCTTGATCTGTAAGGATCTAGGACTTATTGCTTACAGAATGCTTAACGTAAAAGATCGATTATTACAACATTTAATTTAAATGATTACAAATTAAATGCTCAAATGAAATAATGAACATAAAATAATTAAATAAATGCCAAGATAAACTGAGAAAGAAAAGAGAGAAGAAATAGAGAGACGAAACCAAAATTGATAACAGAGTTCATCCCTAAGGACTACGTCTCTGGGTCCCTCTCCAATGGAGGACCGATCCGATTAGCTCCAAATTCAATTACAATGGCTTCAAGACTATCTCCTTCAAGCATTCAACAGCATGACAGTACTCTGATATGCAGAAACGTCTTCAAGAACTCTCAAGCATTCTCTCGCTATCTCCACCTGGACTTGTAAAATCAAAGGTCTATACCCCCCCTTTTATACAAAAAAATTGCCTTATATGGCTTAACCAAAAAAATAAATGCATATCTTCCTTCATCAGCCCGTATCCTGTCTATTTTATCCTTTTCATTCTTCTGGTTCGGATGGTTATTACAAATCTTGTTTGTTTTGGCTTATTTAGCCATTTTTGATATGGCTCAGCTGACAAACTAATAACAAAACAAAACAAATGCCTACTACTATTTCAAAGGACTCGCGTGGTCCACCGGTAGGTACTCATTTTGTTAAGAGTGTGGTCGGCGGTTCCAACCCCGCCGGCCACACATTATCACCAAATACCGAATTTGGTAAACAATAAAACAAATCGGCCTCTGTAAAATTCCGAAGGCTATATTAGGCATTGTGGTTACCGGCGGTTGCGGGTGAAGTGGAGGTTGTGGGTTCGACTCACAACTAACCAAATATTTTTGTTGAAACAAACTTAACCACCAGCCGGAG
Source organism: Sequoia sempervirens (assembly GCA_007258455.2). Lineage (NCBI taxonomy): Eukaryota > Viridiplantae > Streptophyta > Pinopsida > Cupressales > Cupressaceae > Sequoia > Sequoia sempervirens. The sequence goes on from VDFB02339196.1 coordinate 24,955, forward strand.
GAGCGCGACCACCCTGTGCCACGTGTCGAACTCTGATTGGCCAGAATCTGCAGACATACCAACTCTGTACACTGACTGTGTCGTAGATGTGTCTGACCGGCCGTCCACGTGTCGAGCACTGATTGGCCAAAGATGCCAAGTCACCTGCCAACTGGTTACCAACTGTCTGCCACGCATGCGTACGGAATGCCTTGTCAACAATACGGACGAGACACGTGTCACTTCATGATTGGTCCATACAATCTGTGTCATTTGCCATGTTTCGGGCCAAAATTCGTCCACTTGGCTTCCGTCTGCACGGGATTGGCATCGCCATGATGACGCCATCATCATCGAGTTGACCGAGACTGCTTCTAACTCGGTATACGACGCCGGATTTCAACGAAACGAATGCCGCGAATCATCTCGATGAGCTCTTCGCGATGACGCTGATTCCGTTGATTTCTGAGATGATTATTTTTTCACCTTCTGGACGCCCCTGAAGCCAGTTTGACTGGAAGTTTGACTGGCCGTAACTTGCACAAACGGAGTCCTTTTCGACCCGTTCAAGTTGCGTTGGAATCAGGACGTCGTTCTCTTTCTGATGAAGCTAAAATATGGAGCATTGGGAACACTTCAATTTTCACTGAAAAATTGTCCCGGATCGATACATAAACTTGTCTCTTGTCTGATTCATACTTTAAAGAAGCTTTTAAATGAGATGGCACTTGCAGGAAGCTAAAGTCTTTCCATTTGCATATGAAAGGATTAGAAGGATCAAGGTCAATATAATCTCTAACTTTATGACCCCATTTAGATTTTAATTTTGATTTAGTCTGATTCCATTCCCCTAACTAATGAAGAGGGTTATGTTTGTTCCAAGCATCATCCCAGAAAAAGGCTTTATCCCTATTGTTAATCACCCAAGAAAGGTGAGGAAGAGGAATTGAGTTGCAAGAAGAAATAAAATTCCAAATCTTGGAGCCCTTAGGAAGATGCTTTTGAGTGAAGATTATTTCTCTATCAAAGGGAGTCCAAGTATTTATATCTCATTAATTTACACCATTTAGTTTCAAGTTTAGTGTAGATTTTCCACACCAATATTGCTCCTAGATCTTGTTTTCGAGGAAAGTGTTTCCCAAACCAGCACTACTGTAGATTTTAGGTTCACAAATGGTATCCCAAGAAACCAAAGGTAATTTCTTTTTAACTGACACATTTTCTGACCAAAGAAAATCTCTAAGAACTTTTTGAAGGATTAATCCTTTATCCTTGGGTAAGCTTAAGACAAACATCAAATAAATAGGTAAAGCACACAAAATAGATTTAAGCATGATTAATTTACCCACAAAGGAAAGCCACTTGGATTTCCAAAGAGAAATCTATTAGAAAGTGAAGAAATCAGATTATCCCAAAAGTCATGTTTTTCCTTTCCAGAGAAGAAAGGAACTCCCAAATATTTGTATGGAAGAGAGTCACTCTGAAAACCCCAAAACTTGAGTAATTTCCTTTTAATCAAAGGATCAACATTCAGAAAAAATATCTTTGATTTTGAAGGGTTGCAACTTTCCAAGAATAAGAACAATAAACTGATATAATATTTTTTATAAATTTTTCCTTAGCCATAGTGGCTTCTCCCAAAAGAAGAGTGTCATTAGCAAAAGAGAGTGGTAAATTGGGAAGGGAAAAGATCGAATAGATATACCTTTCCAAATTCTTGCATTTTGAGCTGAAATTATTGATCTGCTCAGACCTTATGCTAAAAGAATGAACAAGGAAGGAGAAATGGGATCCCCTTGCCTCACTCCTTGGGAGGCGGTGAAAAAACCTTGTGGAGAACCATTGATCAGTATTGAATAGCTCTCCACCAAGAAACATGAATGGATCCATTTACACCAAGCTTGAGAAAAACTAAATCTTTTGAGAACCTTTATTAAGAAATCTCAATTGTCCTTGTCATAGGCTTTTAACATGTCTAGTTTCAAAAGCACAACTAAAGATTTTGCAAATAGGACTAAATGAAAAATCTCATATGCCATGATGGCGCATTAAGGAGTGCTCTTCCTAAGAATGAAACCACCTTGTTCCTCTTAAATGATTAAAGGTAAGACTTTGGCTAGCCTAGTAGCAATAGCTTTGGTGAAGATCTTATATATTGAATTACAAAGTGTTATAGGCCTGAAATCATTAAATGATGAAGGGATAGATTTCTTAGGAATGAGAGCAATGAATGTGGAATTGAAATCCTTTAGTACATTTTTGTATCTTTTGGATTCCTCTAAAGCAAGAATAACATCAAAGCCCACAATATCCCAACATTTTTGGAAAAAAAGAATTGTGAAGCCATTCGGGCTTGGGGATTTCTCAGGTTCCATTGAAAAAACCATGTTTTTAATTTCCTCAAGGGAGAACATTGACATCAACACTTTATTGTGATCAACATTTATTAATTCTAGGATATTATCGATTATCTCATTCTCTCTAAGGGAATTATGAGGAGCACCATAAGAGAGGAAATTTTTGAAGTAATTTACCACCTCAAGACCAATTTTCTTTTTAGAGGTAAGAGTAGATCCTGAAGATGACAAGATTGAAAGAATTTTGTTTGTTTGCTTGTGTAATTTTTTCGAGGCATGAAAAAAATTTGTATTCTTATCTCCTTCATTCAGCCAAGTCTCTCTGCACTTTTGTCTCTAGTAGCATTCTTCTCGAGCTAGAATCTCTTCTAGATCTGCTTTAAGCTTTTTCTCCTGGTTATAAAAAGAACTATCCATTCCCTTCTTAATAACTTATTCATTTATTGCAGAAAGCTCTGATTCTCATCAAAAAAAAATTGTGAATATATTTTTGAAATGATTGATGTTCCAATCCTTGATTTTAATCTTAAGAAAGTGTAATTTTTTGCTCAATTGAAACATTCTTGTCCTCTTAAAAAAAGGATTGTTGAGCCACCAGTTTCTAATTAAATCCATAAAGTTGGGATCTCTAAACCACATAGCCTCCATTTTGAAAGGATATTTGATATTTCTTCTAACATCAGAAAAGGAAAAAGAAATTGGAAAGTGGTTAGATCCCAGAAGAGCATGAATAATCGAGAAAAAATCCCATGGTGTTGCTAGCCAATTTTTCGAGAGCAAAAAAGATCAAGTTTTTCAACAATTTGACAAAAATCCTTTCATCTATTTGTCCAAGTATAAGTTCCATTTTTGCTAGGAAAATCATATAAATTGTTGGATAAAATGAAGTTGTTAAAGTATTCTAACATCGTAGGTGGGGGGGTTATACCACCCATTTTTTCTGAAGAATTTCTGACAACATTAAAATCACCTGCTATAATTTTTAAGATAGGAGGATCAATCTCAAGACTTGCAGAAAGTTGTATCCAATTTTTTTTTTTGCTAGCTAATGAACATGGACCATAAACATTGTAAATTAAGAATTGCATGTTTGTTTTTAAACACCAAGCAAAGACTTTTATCCAGTTTGCCTTGACTTCAATCAAATCAATTTTGACAAATATTTTATTCCAAAGTATGATTGATCCCCCCGAAGCACCAAATACAAGAGAGACAATCGAATCCCAATCAATCCAGGAGCTAAAAGTTTTTTTAGTTGTTTGACATGATAATTTCATTTCCTGAAGCAAAATGATCTCAGAAAGAGTACCGAATAAATAATGCTTAATTAAGCATTTTTTGTTAGGGGCATTTAAGCCCCTAACATTCCAAGAAAGGACTCTCATTGTCCTCGAGGAGAGAGTTCTTCTCTCCTCTTCTTTTCAATTCTTCCTCAGGATTTTGTCTCTGCAGTAGAATCACACTGACAACATTGAGAGGGGGTGTTCAACCCAATAGATTTCTTAGAAGCTGAACGGAGATTTATTTCCAATGTAGTTTGTAAACCTGCAGCAATTTCAAGATTCGTCTTCTCTTTATTGGATTTCCGACCTCTTTTAGTTCTAGGAGAAGTTGAAGCCTTAAGGTCAAATTCTGATTGAGATATGGAAGGTGAAGAAAGAAGATCCAAGGTAATAGGAACAGAAGAAGAAGGGAGGGAAGTGGCAGCTTCATTAAAATTTGCATCTCTGAATCTTTGCTTGGGTTTCAATTCTGTTGGATTCTATGAGATATTCCTGAACTTTGATCTTGCAAATTATCTCTTGATATTCTCTAGATAATGGCATGTTGTGTAGCTCAATACGATAGAATGAAAGAGGAAGAAAAGAATTGAGCTCCAGCATATTGTTTCATTGTTTACTGGGGCAGAATGCAGTCGAATGAGTTTCAGTGCAAGAGTTTCAATGCCGAAATAGATTACTATTTTTTACATTTCGTTAGGGTAAGAAATTCCTTTTCGTAGTTGAAATATTTTACAAATATAGAAGCAAATATAATTAGGCATCTTCTAACAGAGGGATTCGTCTATGTGATTGTTGGCCTTTCCAATGTGAACTCTCTTACAACTTTGAAATAGATTACTAATCTTTACATTTCATGAAATAAGAAAATACTACCGGTACTTAAGATTCTTACAAATTTAGAACCAAACATAATTATTTAGCTACTAATAAATCTGATGCGATGCTAGGTTTGTTGAAGTTGAATAACTTCCATGCCTTAACCTCGAATACTCTTCATATGCATGACTCTAACAACTATCTATTTAAAAGCTGCCTACAGAAAAAAGAAGAGGAAACTAAGTTAAGAGTCATGAAGCTACCGAGGAATATTAAAAGCAGCGGGTGAGCTAATTGGGAATAGCATGATATCAAGGAGACTTCAGAGCAAAACAAGGGCAAATGTAAACATATGGCTGGTAAAGACAAGAAAGAGGAAGAGTAAATGGCGTTTAGAACAAAACAATAAAAAGGTCCACAATCAAGATTAGGGTAGGCAACCTTGGATCATGTTAAAGAAATAAAATACGTTGAAAACAAAGTACCAGTCAAAAATTTGATAAAAATGTCTTTTGAATGGCTTGTCTAGAGGGCCAACTATGAATGTAGATCTTATCCTTGACTAGCAACTTGTAGATAACTAAACATAAAAATCAATGTGATGTTTTTGAAAATTTGGGGATCTTTTGATGCTGATCAAATCGACCATCATTACTTGCTTTTCCTCGGAATGGTAACATCTGTTGGGATGTGAAGCCCAATGGTCACATGACCGTTCGTATTCTCCAATCTCTTCGTATTCGAAGAGCTTAGCTTTGTATAAATACAAGAATACAGTCCATGTATCATATAACTGATAATACAAGTTTTCCCTGCTTTCCCGTGGATGTAGCCATTTATGGTGAACCACATAATTCATGTTGTGTCTTATTTTTGTGTATGTTTATCTTCTGTTAGTTATGTTTTTATCTGCTCTTTAATGCTCATCATTGGTATCAGAGCTAGGTTAGAGCCAAGGAGCAGATATGGAAGATAGTGTACTTCTGTTAACTGAAGAAGAAATTGAAACAAATGCTTGGGTGCTAGATACGAGAGCTTCGTTTCATGTTACTTCATGTAGGGATTTTTTCAAAACCTTTCAAAATGGTGTTTTTGGTAAGGTCTTTCTTGCAGATAATAAATCTCTTGATATTGTTGGCATAGGAGATGTTTTGTTGAAACTATCAAATGGAAAAGGCTGGTTTTAAGGGATGTCAGGTATGTCCCTCAACTGAAACATAATTCAATTTCAGTTGGGCAATTGAGTTCTCAAGGCTGTGGAGTCACTTTTGAACTAAGCAGATGGAAGGTGACAAAAGGAGCCGAGTGATTGTAGAAGGCAGCAAATTAAACACTTTATATGTGTTGGAGAGTCACAATGAGGTGGGAGCTGTGATGGAAATGGTGGATAGTGACACGAAGCCCTGGTTCAAGAGGCTTGGTCACATGGGCAAGGAAGGTCTTGAGAATTCGCACAAAAAGAACCAATCTCCGAAGCTGAAATCAATGAAAGGTAAGAAGAGGGTCACGTTTGATCTTCCAGAGGAGCAAGAAGAAGTGAGGAATTCCATGAAATGTAGGGTGAGAAATTCTGATCACAATTCCACAAGTAAGAAGTTAAAAGCACAAGTAGTGCCTCGTGAAGAAATAGCTTTTGCTGCTGTTGAATGTGGAATTTCGTTGATGGAAATAGATGAAATTGCCCTAGTTGCACAATCTATTGTATGAGCCACTCTAATGGATGAAGATATGCCATTTATTGAAGCAGAATTGCATGCAGGTGAAGCCAGAGAGGTTGAGAGTGCAACAGTGGCTGATAATATGGATGGTAGGATAAACGATCTGAGTGGTGAGCACTTGTAGTACACAGTGCAAATTTCTCTGAAACTAGACAAGCAGTCAATAGTGGATCCTCCGGTGGCAGTGATGGCGGAGGAACTATATTTTTCCAATACAGAGAAATTGGGGGAGAAACTAGAGTCTCTACCCTATTAGCTAAAGCTGGAGAAGTCTAAGGATGAGAAGGAAAAAAGGGAGGATTTGAAAGCTAAATTTGAGCCACTGTGTAAATCTGTGAAAGAGATTTTGGGGTCTTCTTCTTTATTAGCGGTTACTCAGAAGCTAATAGCCACAGAATATGTAATATCATCAAAGATTGATGCCCAGAAGGGATCGCTTTGGCCCATGACATTCGGCCTGGCATGTTGTGCAGTGGAGATGATGCACACAGGGGCTGCAAGCTATGACTTGGATAGGTTCGACATCATTTTCAGGCCCAGCCCTAAACAGTCTGACTGTATGATCGTTGTGAAGATTCCTGGGCTGGAGAAGCCGTCTGTTGTTTATCTAGCCGTGGTCGATGATCTTTTGGAAGATGGGACCTTGCTGGAGGGGTGGAGCCATGATTTGGTTTCGTATGAGAAGAAGAAGCTTGGAGTTTCCAGTAACTATGCTAAGTATCCTTATTTAATGCAGTCTGCTATTGGTTATGGTGATGGTCGTAATGCTGTGAAGGCACATATGCTTATAATATAGAAGGCCATGAGGGAAAGGTGGTTAATCTGCTACTAATTTCGGCACTGGATGGAGGCCTTTTTGCCACTTCTCAGGCCTTAGGAGATCGATTCTTGAAATGGAATGTGATTTCTATACTTGAAGTAACTTGTACAATGCAGACACATGAACATGTGTGTCATGGCGGGATTGAGACTGAGGGTGAAGGAATTACTAGTGAGCGCCCGTCCTTCACACCAGTTGTCATCATTGATGTTGAGATGAATAAAGAGAGAGTCAAGATTACAACATTTGGTGCAGGTATGGGTATTGTCCTAATTCAAAATGCTGAACAGCTAGAGGATTATGCAAAAATAGAGGAAGCAAAAATAGAAGAACTGATCAAGAGTGTTCCTGATTATGAGTTTACACCTAGAAAAGTTGTAGGAAAAGATGTTTTTGCTTCTGATCGGATTTGGAGAAAACTAATCCGAAGTGTTCGTGAGCAAAGTTTGGAAAAGTTAAAATCTTCAATGGGCCTGGTTGTGATGTGAAGAGAAGATGGAAATGCAGGGGATGACACAGTGCATGGTTGTGCTGATTGGACTTCACGGGGGAGATTCTTGGGATGTGAAGCCCAATGGTCACATGACCATTCATATTCTCCAATCTCTTCGTATTCAAAGAGCTTAGCTTTGTATAAATACAAGAATACAGTCCATGTATCATATAACTGATAATACAAGTTTTCCCTACTTTCCCGTGGATGTAGCCATTTATGGTGAACCACGTAATTCATGTTGTGTCTTATTTTTGTGTGTGTTTATCTTTTGTTAGTTATGTTTTTATCTACTCTTTAATGCTCATCAACATCTTTATTACTTTTATTATGGGAATTTATGAAGTATTCTTGGCACGGAGGTTAGCTAAGTGATATAAATTACTAGAAATTTAAATATAAATGATTAATAAAATTAAAACACAATAAAATTAATTTTATAAGAGAGAGGTACAAAATATCACAATAGTTTGATTTGATATTTTATTAAGGAAGGAAAGAGCTACAATATTAAACCTTGAAGATTTTAAATCTTTGAGAATAAAGAAGTGATCCAGAAAACTGAAATAAATAATTTCTTATTGAAGTTTCTAAATCTATGAGGATAAGGAAAAATATAGAATTCTATGAAAGAAGAGAATGTGTAACTCATTATCATATGCTACCTATACATAAAAATAAATTGCCTAAGTAAATTTAATAAAGTGGAATATCACACTTGGGATAAATCATATCCAAAATGAATAGAATATTACACTAATACTATCCACTAAATATACATGTAGCAATACTTTGAGGTCAATTAACTAAGAGAGAGAAATTATTTGAAAATTTTAATATTTTCATAAATCATATTCATATAATAATATTTTTAAAATCTAAAAAATATCATTTTGTGGATCTATAAACATAGTATTTTAAAATATAATTTTTTTAATTCTATTTTAATTATTATTTATATATTTTAAAATTAAATCAAACATTGGTCATTAACACCAAAATATAATGTTAATTATCTTCTTTAAGAAAAACACTACAATTTATTAAAAACATTGTAAAAAAATGATGCACTATAGAGAGGTTTCATGTCAAGATGTCATAATATTTTTTATTTTGAATAAATAGTTAAGGAAAATAGTTGTGTCCCATTGAAATAGTTGTATTTTTATTAATGCACTATTTAAGATTTATTTAAAAATATATATTTATTGAAATGGAGAAACAATCCATCAATTATTAGTACAATTTTTTTTGAAAAAAAAAATTACAATATAAAAGGCTACATCCCACTTGATCATATTGTTCAACCTTCATCAACAAGCAAATTATACTCTTGATTTTATTAAAAATATATTAAAATATTTTTTTATTTTATTTTTAAATATGAAAATAAAATACATAAAAAAAACTAGATTTCATTAGTTTATATTATTTCAAAATTTAAAATATATCAATTGAACTTTTGATTCAAGTTAAAAAGTTAAACTATTATTGATCATTTCTTTTATAAAAATGGGACACAAGTTTAAACTTTCATCCCAAATTCTTATCAATTATCATTCATTTACAATACATTCCAATTTTTCTCAAATTTTAGATTTCATGTTGTAATTGTGTTGTTTTCTATTCCAAATTGTAGCTTCACTTCAACTTTTGAGGTGTGAATATTTCCACGCACCATTTTGTTGTGAATATGTGTAACATTATCTTTTAATTAGTAATATATAGATTATTTATCAAAAAAATAAATTTGTTTATATAAATAAGCTTGCATAGTCTCACAACACATTCATATACAAGCGCTACTTAAAAAAAGTGCACCATCATTAATTTTAATATTTTATCTCCAAAATAAAATTACAATGTTGTTTGCCACATTAATGGAATAATTTAATTTAATTATAATACTACCAATAAAAAATAAGGAACAATATTTAATAATTAATAGTAACTCAAGTAAAAATCTAAAATGTCACTTAAAAAATCAAACTTTGCATATTGAGAATTCACTTCAAGATGAATGATACACCTTGAAGATTATTTTAATGTTTATTTGGTGTGACATTGAAAATGAGATAGGAAAATAGTCCAAAGAACTTGGAAGTTTTACATCTATTGGTCTAGCTTGTTAATCTTACGATGCTTGAACTCTTCATAAGTCTTAGCATTGTATAAGGGAGGATTTTTGTCATCAATCAATTCTTTCATGGGGCCGATAATTTTATTAGGAGGAGGGGTACAAAATACTGGCCATGACATTCTCACTTTGTCCTTGCTTACCACACTACGATGCAAAACACTCTTGTACTTTCCATTGCTCAAAACCTGTACCATTACTATCATCATGAGAAAAATATAAGAAATTAAAAAGAAAAAGAAAAATAAATTAAGAGAGATAAGTAAATAACCTCTAATTGGTCTCCAATGTGGACAATGATAGCATTGGGAACATACTTTGCACCAACCCAATGGCCATCTTTCTGCACTTGTAGACCTGGAACTTCATTGGGCACAAGAAGGGTTAATGAACTCATGTCAGTGTGGGGTTCTACTCCCAAAGCAAGTTCTGGTTGGGGACATGGTGGATAGTAATTTATTTTCATCTCCATCTCCAAATCCTCACCACCAAGTTCTTCTTTCATAGCATCTTCTTCCACACCAAGATAAAGAGACAAGGCTGAAAGCAACTTGTCCACCACTTGTAAAAGTGCTCTAGCATATTCATCATTCACCTCTCTAAGATAAAATTATTAGTGAGTATACGTATTAATCAGTCAAAGTTCAAAATCATTTTTATAATGTATTGCAAAAAAATTAAACTTAGCCAACACACAAGTTTTTTTATAAAGTATATAATTACATGTTTTTTCAATACATTTTAAAACTAAAAATAAGCAACTAAGTCACATATTTAGAGAGCTCTAAAAATGATAGATAGATTATTTTTTTCATTGTTCATTTGAAAAGTTGGTATAATAGTTTGAAAATAGAAAATTAAATATTAAACTTAGTCAAATTAGGATTCTTTTATAGAAAAATATTACTTCATTAAAATTAAAATAAGTAATGTCATTATATATTTCTAGACAAGCTATTGAATTATAAATAATCTAATATCTATAAATAGAACATATTAAAGTAGTATAAATATCTTAAATATTATATTATAATTATTTAAAAAAAAAATAAATTTAAACTTTAAATATTTTTTTAACAATTACAAATAACTAAAATTAATGGAATCCCAAGAAAACTAAAATAAGAAAATTTGTTTTTAACTACAATTATAAGAGTATTTTTTTCTAGATTTAACTTTGTAGTTTATTTGTATCAACATTGATAGAAATAGACGAATGAATCAAAGAGTTGTACTTCAATTAGTTTAATACAACTACTAAGAGTGATGGATGTTCCTACATTACACCATCCATTAAGGTTCAAACCCCTCATGATATGCTATAAGAGATAAGGGTGGGACCATGCTCCAAAACTTTGATGAATCCAATACCCCTTAGACCTTAATTTTCAACCCAAGAAATATCAACATAAGCTCATAGTATGATTTCAGATGAGAGTGATGGATGTTCCTACACTACACCATCCATTAAGGTTCAATCCCCTCAAGATATCATATAAGAGATATGGGTGAGACCATGGTCCAAAACTTTGATGAATCAAATACCCCTCAGACCTTACTTTTCAACCCAAGAAATATTAGCATAAGCTCATACTATGATTTCAGATGAGAATGATGGATGTTTCTATATTACGCCATCCATTAAAGTTCAAACCCCTCAAGATATGATTTAAGAGATATGGGTGAGACCATTGTCCAACACTTTGACGAATCAAATACCCTTCAAACCTTACTTTTCAACCCAAGAAATATCATCATAAGCTCATAGTATGAGCTCAGATGAGAGTGATGGATGTTCTTACACTGCACCATTCATTAAGGTTTAAACCCCTCAAGATATCATATAAGAGATATGGCCGAGACCATGCTCCAACACTTTGA
>VDFB02339197.1:0-14843 GCA_007258455.2 Sequoia sempervirens
ATTTTGAGGTTTTAATGGATGGGATGCCAACTAAAAATAGTTTTTAGCATTAGATGTATGTGTGGGAAGTTCCCTTGATTGATATAATATAAATAATAAGAGGATATAAAATGCAACCAAGAAATATGTAGATAGGATACCTAGTTAAAACAGGAAGACATTTTAATTATACTAGCACATGCAATGGAGGTATGAAAAATAATTTGAAGATTATAAATGAAATTAGGTTTGTTTATTAATACCTTTCATATCTAATTGCTACAAAATTAGTTTAATAGGTGATAACCCCTATACATTCAAGCCACTAAAATGTTTGTTTGCAATGTATTTGAGTATTCTTTTAGAACCATAAATATATCTAATATAAGGGTTTGATCAAAGAGAACATGACCCTATAATTCAAAGCTATTAATCCTCAATTATGAACAGTTCATATTACCACATAAAAGATCCAATCATAACTATCAAGATCAAACCATGACGCTTGGGATCGACCCTAAGAGTTTTCTACACCTGCTCTTATTTTGAGGCACATATTAAATTGAGAGCAATTAATTTTGTACATTAACAAATTATTTCAGTATGATTACAGTGTGTTTTCCTAACAGACTTCGTCCAAATTCTTCGATTCTTTCTAGAAAAATCATTTGTACCCTACATCCTTCTAAGTTACCTGGGATTCCTTTCCTTGAAGTCTTGAGTTGACCTCAATGAGTTGCGTGACTCAATGTTTGAGTTGCAGATGTCGACTGTTATGTGTTAGAGACGAAAACAAACACAAACATCAAAATGCTTTGAAGCGGTCTGCCGGATTAGTGGAAGGGAGGAAAGAATTTCTGATTTGACTGGTTCAGAATACTGAGGAGCCATCAAGCCATGCTCGGTCTTATTAAATATCTCCTGTTTCCCTCCCTTGAGTTTTTTGCCATATGTTTGGTTTGGGCTATTCTGCCATTTTGTTTGAAAAAAACTCCATTCCAAGCAATTGTCTCCACGGTAATTGGTCTCATATTATCATACAATTCGTACATATTTGAATAGTTGACATTAATGGAAGGGAGGAAATAATTTTTGATTTAACTGGCTTAGAGTATTACACTATTCAAACAATACTGCTAACTTTCTTTCCGTGACAATACTAGAGAACCATCAAGCCATACTTGATCTTCATAAATATCTTTCCTTTCCCTTTCTTGAGTTGCTTTCCATAAGTTTAGTTTAGATTTTTCTGCAATTTTGTTTAAAAATATCTCCATTCAAAGCAATTGCCACCAAAGATTGGTGTTAAGATTTGATTTCTCCATATATCAGTTCAAAATCATTTCAGTATCAAGTGCTTCATATTATATCCCCTTCGTACATATTTGAATAGTCGAGCTTCTTTATTCAACTTCACGTGCTCAGAAGCTCGCCGTGGGGAAAAGTCCTTCCACTTTCATGCGTTTCCTCTTTCATCTTTAATTCTACGACGGGGGTTTAGATTGTATGTTCTATTAATAAATAGATAATTATTTATTATTATTTGTGAATAACTATGAAATTGATAGTTTTATTGTTAAATTGTTTAATGTTTAAGTGGAATTAATAATATTTGATAGAAATATTGTTATTTTTATCATATTTTTTAATTAATTTTTCAATATAGTTTAAATATTATATTTCAAATTATGTTTAAAGATATAATTGTAATAGTGAAATTAGCATGCCCATGTTTATTCACATTTAGTGTTGTGTCTACCTCGGTGGATTATCTTTTAATGAAACTAAATATTGACAAGTGACACAAACTTACACCTATCTATGACTAAGGATTCATTCAAATGAAGCTACACATATTCAAACTACCTTGGTGGGATTGGTTCATGGATCGATCCATATCCATTCCCATTTACTCCCACCTAATTTTAAATTCCTATGGTTTTATCATTTATCCTTATTTCTTATACCCTATTTATGGCTACCTCAATTTATTCACTCCTTGATTCAAGATTATTATTTTATTGCCTAGGTTCATTTCTAGTCTAGTCAAGATAAATCCTATGATGTATAAAAATTAACTTTAAATTCAAATTTTAGCTCTTCCTTCCTATTTTTACAAGTTGTTGTGAACAAACTTGACACGCATTTGTGCAACGTATAGTTATCTCTTGGTAATTAGACATATTCAATATACCATCCATATGCAAGTATAAAAATTAAGGTAATGTCAAACAAGGAGGAATGATTACTACACTTGAATTTCTAAGGGACAGAGAACTAAAATATGCACCATCTATAAATAGGTCCAAGGAATTTACCTCTAAATTAATAACTTATCATATTGAAGTTTTTTTAAACAACCAAAATGTGACTTAATATAAATATTCAGTATTAGGGGGAAGGGTAGTTTAATCAATGTGACACAAGTATGTATTGGGGATTGAAAATAATGAACATAATGGGGATGGTGTGTTTATATATGTTTTACTATAGATTTTCTATAGATCTCTATAGGTCAACCAAATGAAATACTATTCACGGTTCTTGTCTTTCCAAAATTTCCAAATTCTCTTTTACACTGCTTCTTATGCTCAAGTCTTTAATCACCAGGAGTTTTCTTCAAATTAAATATCCTTTCAAAGAAACAAGGCCTACATCTCGATTTCATGCCATTCCATCTAACCCAAAAGCACTTGGATTATTCAACCTTTTTGTGGCAATGTTTCACCTAAAAGTCTTGTTAATATCTCTAGAATTTCCATTATATTTTAAATTTATGTTATTATATTTGATATGCATGCTAATAGGGGAATTAGCTATTAAAGTTGGTTTGGCAAGGGTTTGTAGGTTGATGTATACAAGTAATTTTAAAAATCAAATATTTCTATAATTTGAGATATTTTCGAGCTCAACTAGGCTTTCTATTTCGAGGTTTTAATATATAGTAGCAATAAAGTTTAGTTTTAAGTTAGATTCAAGTGTGGAATTTCCCTTGGTTGATGTGCTTAGAAATAATAACAAACTATTAAAATACAACTACAAATGAAAAGTGGGTATCCACAATATGAATTTTTGGGATAGAAATAAAATTAGGGGTGTTTATTAATACCATAATGTAAGAATATAATTTTGATTAGATTAAAACTGGAAGGGCCAATACCCTTTACAAAGCAACCATAGAGGTAGAAGACTAGTGACTCCTAGAAAATGAGAAATCCAAAAAAGAAGAGTGAAACTCACCACTAGTGAGCCACAAAGAACACAAAAACAAGCCATGCTTTTGACCAAAGCATGAAACTGGTAAACAAAGAGCATTTGTGTCACGTCTCAATTTTTTTTACATTTAATAATGTTCAGTTATTTAAATATTTTTGGAAAATGAAATTTATCTTTTTTTACTTGTGATAAATTTAAGATTTCAATGTCAGTTGAATTATATCTAATATGTTCATATGATTGAATACGAAGGATGAATTTTATGATGTAGAATGGAATATTTTCATTCCAAGAATTGATTAATGGTTACTAATGGAACTTTGCAAGTGCAAGTGTGTGAATGCTGGAATAGGTTGAAGACTAAGAACATGGTTGAGGTAGGAGTATTTAGCTGGATGACAATTGGTAATCTTGTTGGAATCTGGAATGTGCACACACCACTGAAAAAATCATAACATCTACATTGGAATTTTTGCAATTTGGCATATATCATTTTCATGTATAATGTGTCAGTGACTAAATAGGTAATCTTATGGAAAAAACAATAATAGATCTTTTTCTTTACCTTGAATATTTGATTCTATTTACAATTTAGAAGAAAAGAAAGGGATTATTGCTGGAATGTATTATATTTATTTCCTCACAAGTCATTAGGAGAATATTTTGAATTAAATCCTTTTTCAAAAGAATTCGAGAGATGATTTCTTATAAAGAAATAAATAATGAGAAGAAATGAGGAAAGATTTATTTGTTATTTGAAAGTTAATAATCCAATAGATAAATGTTTGAGAAACAACCAAATGCAAACAATAAATTTTTTGTTTATTTTCAAATTTTAAAAGAAAATGGATTACTTAATGGAGCCTTCCAATTAAAAGAAAATGGATTACTTAATGGAGCCTTCAAATTTTAAAAGAAAATGGATTACTTAAAAGAAAAAGAGGAGAGAATCTCATTGCATGAAGTGGGGGAATGGATAACTTAATGGAGCCTTCCAATTTTAGGGAAAATTCAATTTTCAAAGGGAGAAAAATCATTGAAAAGGTAGAGGGGAGATAGCACAAAGAAAAAGAAGGAGAATTTTGTTGAAAAAGCAAGGGAAAGAGGTCGACTGAGAAGGGCAAGGAATAAAAAAATTTGTTTCAAAGAATCTCATAGATTTGTACACTCTATATCTTGGTTTATTGTATGCAAAAAACAAAGGTAAGATTGACCTCTAATACAATGTTTCCATTATATATCATTTGTCTTCCTACTACATCGAATTGCTCTAATTTTCTATTGATAATCTTATTTTTAATGAAAAAATCCATTTCATTTTCTTGCCTTTCCATATGGGTCTCTATAAATGCATAATGTTAGGATTTCCATTTCAACATTGACACCCTGCTTTATTTGAGAAAAAACCAATGTACTTGTCCAAAATTTTGACATTGTCTCCATGGCACATCATATTCAATTTGTTATACTTTTTCTATGCAAATATATAAGGGCCATAATAGTCCCTGCATGTGAATGCATGAGTGAAGGGTCACACTAGTTGGGTTGTAATAACCACCCCTCCTCACTTCTCCTCTGTTGTTGACCACTTGATTGAACCCTCTCATTTCTAAAATGAAGCCTTTAAAGGTTGAACAATGCTATCATCATCAATCTTGTATCATTGTTTATGGATGAATTCTAAACCAACAGATTGATCCTTATGGATATAATTAATCCATAGTTTGGTTGATCATACCAAAGAATAATGCCATCGTTATAATTTATATATGTACTTTCTTCACTTCAAACATGTCTTAGTTTTGAACAATTCATATTATACCATTTATTAAGTTTTGTTTTAAAAAGTAAATTGTTATTTACTATCTTTAAATAAATCATTAACAAGTTGAACAATGCATTTCCCATCATTCCAATATTAATGTTTCTAAAAGAAATAAATATATATATATATATACATATCTATACATATAGTCATTCAGTATGAATATGTTTTAAACACTACTAAGCATTTAATATTCCCTATTCTCACATCTTTATTATAATGGTACCTTTGTTAACTGCACAATAGTTTCCATAATATTATAAAACATAATGAGTGTATTAAATAATGGTACATAAGGATGAACAATAACATGCATATCATTTTGAACGATAGCATGTATATCATTTTGAATGATAACATGCATATAATTATGAATGATATAGTATGCATATCATTCTGAATGATAGTATGCATATCATTTTGAAAGATAGCATGTATATATTGTTCTAAATGATGGCATGCATATAATTCTAAACGATAGTATGCATATCATTCTAAATGATAGCATGCATATCATTCTAAATGATAGCATGCATATCGTTCTAAATAATATCATGCATATCGTTCTAAATGATAGCATGCATATCATTCCAAACTTGATAGTAGATGTTCTAAAGGATGATTAAAATAGAATGATATTCATCATATCATTTTGATTGATAATAAATGATTTAAATGATGTTTAAAACTAAACAATAGTAAATGCATCATTCTTTACATAATAATGCCTTGAAAACAATGAATAAATCTGAATGATATGTATCATTTTGAATAAGTTATCTTAAAATAGACTAATTTTTTAGAACACAACAAAATATATCATTCTAAGGTGCAAAATGAAACTTTTATCATTGTCAGATTGACCTAGAACTGTATGATTTCAACTCTTATCCAACTTAAATAAAGATTTGTTGTTCTTTCACTGAAACAAATGATGACTTAGTAGTAATTTTACATAATGTTCTTATTAAATAACATAATAGAATGAATCAAGAGTAACCCTCATATATATAAACATTGAATTATCACTCTTTGAAGAATGTTAGATTGAATCTAGTATGTATAGACTCTATCTTATTTAGTATTAAATTCTATTTATTTAAAAGAAATGATCTTGTGACATTCCAGATGATATTTAAACTCAAAATGTTAAGTCTAGAGACAACTCACGAAGCATTACAATCTAAATACCAGTAGAAGGGCAAAGGAAACCTTTGAGATTTGTTTGCTTATATTCTTACTCATATTGATGTTGAAACCGGATTACATATGTATAGGACCCAGAATGATTGATTACTGACGCTTTTCAAATTTGGTTTGAATTCCATTTCACATGCAGTTGTTGAACCACAGCAAAACAGGACATCACGGCGAAGACTATCGACTGGATTGCGTTCATGAAAATATTGGCTAGAAAACTGCAGAAACTAGATTTAAATAGCACACAACTACCATTGAATGGAATGTCATGCCTCTTAGGGTAAAGAATTTTTTAAAACTAAGTTTAAAAAGGTACGGTTTTCTTTTTCTGAGAATCTATCTTTAATTTGTGTAGATATATATGAAGCCAAATGTTTTACGTCAATACATTGAACAGTTTATTTTCGCCAGTGTAACTCTCTTCTGTTTCTAACATTGATCTTACATATTGCAGCTTCTTGAATGGAAATGTGTAATAGCGGATGGCCGGTACACCAATTCCTGCTGCTATACTTTAAATATTCATGCAAAGATTGGTGTTATTCAAAAAAAGACTACAAGGGAGGTCAATGGCTTCATGGTTGGGTGGAAAAGTGACTAAACCATGCTCTCATCCACCAAATGCATTGATCATTGTTGAGAAATCACATAGAATTCCATTTTTTTATTATTGTACTTTATACTACATGATGTAAAATTGAGTTGACTAAGTGTCAGTGTTGGCCTAATTCAAAATATGTAACTTGAAAATTTGACATTTGGAAATGAATATAAATTATTTTTTTGGAGATATTGTGCTATGATAGAAAATAGTTGATTGATTATGCCTTTAATTTATTATTCATAATGTCATAATTGACTTATTTTGGTGTTATTTAGGTATGACACATTATATTTCATATCAGAGCTTAGGCTTCAGCTCTAGGCCTATGAGACCATAGTAGTAAAAATTAGGGTTAGTTAACCCTTACTTGAGTTTGAGCTTAATGAACCTGAATTGAATGCAGGTATGGGAAGTTAAATGTCTAGGAAAAGGAAGGGAAAGACAATTAGAACTTCCAAAAAGAAAGTTGTTATTTAAGAGAACCCAAAACGTGTATTCCAACCTGAGATTCTTGATGATGAGACCTTAGGACATTCCCTCAATTGACTAAAGTTAGAGAGGGGCAAGAAGATCAAAAATTCTACACACATTGTCAAAATTAAGAAGCCTTATGCAATATGAGATTGGGCTTTGGGGTGTGGACCCAATGCACCCATTCTAACTAAAGAAGGGAAGGTGTGCCTACATGCACATCCTTCCTCTTCCAAGAAGGTTGTAATGGAAACTAATGAAGACCTTGAAGAGTGTCCTTTATCTAAAAATGAATAATCCACCTAATAAGGGGGAAATTTTATAAATAAGGATCTATGAAATCTATTTTTAAAATAAATAAAGGAAGTATTTATTTGTGTTCAAAGATGTGAGATTGAATGAATTCTCCTTGTTATGAATGAAAATGAATATAGTTTTAAAATTTCTTGTCATAATACTTAGCATTATGTGTCAAAATAATTCAATATAGAAAACTTGTGTTAGTTATGCTAAATGTGATCTATGATGTAGGACCATTGTGAACCACCATGGTGAACACTAGGAATAAAAGCTCAAGTGGTGGTAAAAAAAAGGGTAAAAATGAGAGGTTGGACTGAATCCTTCACCTCCTAAACTGATAGGAAAAAAAGATGGACCATTTGTAAGGGGGATTATGAGGTATGCAAGATGGTCAGAACTTGAGGAATGAGGAGCAAACTAAGGAAATAGAGATAAAGGTGGAAATAACCAAGCAAGAATCAAAGGAGAGCTTGGTAAGGACCTTAAAAGGGTAGCTCCACCAAAATTTGGCAGTAAAACCATTAGAGATAGAGTAGAAGCATGGATAATTGAAATGGGGAAGTACTTTGGGCTCTAAAACTTATCAGATCAAACTAAGGCTATATGGGAAACTTATCCACTCTCTAGTGAGGCAACCACATGGTGGGACAATGAAATGGAAAAAAAAAAATGTACCTAGAGAGACCACATGGGAAGAGGTGGACCTTAAGCATTTCTAGAAAAAGGTGGCTCCATCAACACTTTTTACACAAGAAGGTAGCTCAAGGGAGTATGCCAATGACTCAATGTTGGGAAAAGTTCACCCATTTTCTTAAGTATGTGCCTTAGTACTAGACCAATGAGTGCTTTGAAATTTGAAATTTCATATTAGTGTTAAGGCCCTAATTGGAGTAAAAGTGGATACACATAATCACCATATTATATAAGAAGCCCTTGAGAAGGCCACCAAGGAAGAGGAAAAGTTGCAACAATTGTCCAATTTCTAAAAAAGTTTGAATTCTAAATCTTGGTTTAGAAATAAGAAGTTTCAAAAAGTATACAAACCTCACCAAAAAGGAATCTAAAAATGGGAAGCAACACTGAAGAGAAAGGAAAGGGAAACAATGGCAGAAAGATCAAGAATTCCAACAACAACAAAAGAAATTTTGATAATAAATAGAAGAGCTCCAAGGAAGATAGGTCAAGAGATCAGAAAGGGCCTCATGATGGGTGCTACACCTAAAAAGTTGATCATTATGCCTCAAGTTTCCCACAATGTTCAAAGTAATGAAAGGAAGGAAACTAACATCAAATCCATGCATCAGTGGACAATAGACCAGTTGACTATCAAGCTTCACCAATCCACTTGTTGAGTAAGCTTTATGGTGAAACTATTTCTATTTTAATTGGCATTGGAGCCACTAAATTTTTTGTAGACCCAAGAATTATTTCTAAATTACCCATTAGACCTAGATGCATGGAAAATTCTTGGATAGTCCAATATGGAAATTGAGCAGAGTCGAGGGTGGATTCATGTCTTTATTCTAGTGAGTTAAAAATTTCCAGTTTCCAAACTTGAGTTGATCTTTATTGGGCACCCCTAGGTTCTTATGATGTGATCTTAGGGATTAATTAGATAATTAAACATAAGTCCACTATGGACTATAAGGATAAAAATTTTAGTTGTTTGGATGACTATGGGAACTCGGTTAAGAGTCATGGGTTACAAAGACCACTAAAGCATAGGAAAATCTCATCCATGCAACTCAAGATGGCTCAAAGGAAGGGGTGTACCATCTATGCAATACATGTTAGTGAACATGAAAATATGAAACCCTATTTGGATGATTACCCTATTCTCAAGGAGTTCCAAGATGTGTTTCTTGAAGAACTCATAGATCTACCTCATAAGCGAGAATTTGATTTCTTTGTTGATCTATTATTAGGAGTTGAACCTCTATCTAAGGCCCCATACAAGATGACTACCACCGAGTTATTTGAATTAAAGGAATACTTGTAGGAACTATTCAACAAAGGGATTATTCGACCTAGTGTGTCTCCTTGGGGTGCACCAGTTATCTTTGTTAAGAAGAAAGATGGAACCTTGCATCTGTGTATCGACTCTTAGATGTTTAACAAGGAAACTATCAAGAATAGACATCCTATCTCAAGGATTGATGAGATATTTGAGCAGATGAAGGGAGCAATGTAGTTCTGTAAAATAGATCTCAAATCTAGTATCACTAGTTGAGAATAAAAGAAGAGGGTATGTGCAAGATCATCATGGAAAAAATAGGCCCTTAAGTGGCAAAAAATTTAGAAAAATAAAAGTTAGGCAACTTGACGTAAATATTTGAATAAGTTATCTATATTATTTGAAAAATATGTAAGAATAAAATCTGTAGCAAATTGAATATAATTTCTAAACTACTAGGTTTGTATAAAAAATACAATCTATTTGGTGAAAATTTGAAACTTCAATGCAGTAGTACTTAAATTTCAGGGAAAAAATAAGAAGTAGGTGTTTGTCTGACCACCCTAACCACAATAAAATAATAATATTTTTTTATAAGATTTTAGATATAAGTAGAGGAATCATTTCCCAATATTATGCATTTTATTTTGTAATTTGTTTCCAAGTAAATAGTTAATTATGAATTTTTTATTGCAACATTTAAAAAATATAAAAAATCATCTATCTAACCACCTTAACTTGGTAAAAACTTTATGAAATTCAATTTTTCTTGTTTTAATCCTATAGTATGCAAAGCATAGAATGTGATGCATGTTTTGGATTCAAAAAATGTGAT
This sequence comes from Sequoia sempervirens, assembly GCA_007258455.2. NCBI lineage: Eukaryota > Viridiplantae > Streptophyta > Pinopsida > Cupressales > Cupressaceae > Sequoia > Sequoia sempervirens. The sequence goes on from VDFB02339197.1 coordinate 10,385, forward strand.
ACCATTTTAAAGCTATAGATGTTTTTCAATTAGCCTATCAATCAGGACTTTAGTCATAATTCAAATAGAAAATGAATAATAATTACTTATTAAATTAAAAGTAAGGCATAATTTATATTGGTGGAAATCCAAGAATCTCCTTTAAAAACACTTTTCACTAATACATTTGATTGCAAAATATGACAAAACTATCCGACAAAATATGTAAAATTCGATGTTTGTCGGGTGCTTGTAAAATTTGATGTGTAATTTTCAATTTTTTGAAAGTTCATCCCTGACATTCATCGAAATTTTGACAAACCTTGGGTGCGTCAAAATGTCGGCTAGTATTTTCGTCGAATTTTCAACAAAAATGAAAAAAAAAAAAAATCAAATTGTGGCTGACATAAAGAAAAGTGAGTTCACGCCTGATTTATTGTGACAGTGTTTTGATCTACTTGAGACAGTTTGTGGAGAACTAAGGAAAATTTTCTTGGGAAAAATTAGAAAAAATTCAAGAAGATATTGCCAGGTTGAGGGTAGTCATTGTCTTGTTGCAGAATTCAGTTGTGAAGTCAGATTTGTAGTTCCAGGTTTGAAAATCATATTTTAAAGCAACATCTCATCAGATTTCATTTTTAGAGGTTAAGGGTTTTGAGAATTTCATGTATATATTTTGTTGTGTGGAATCACCATAAGATCACAATGGAGGAACAGATTCTTGTGACTGTAATTATGTGATCCATAACTGTATTGGTCATGTGGCATAGTTGTGCTATAACAAATACAAGATGCATTCATGTGTGACCCAAGTTTAATGTGGCTATGTTGTGATAGAAATGGAAGCACTCATATAATGTAGTTAATTCAGGTTGTATAATGTAGGTGTCAATCATCATTGGGTGCATTCAGGTTGTCCCAAGTTTAACAAGATAGGATGTAATTATAGCATGATCGAAGAGTGATTACCTCTTGCTGCAATAAAGAGCCTATAACTCTGGTTGATATGCAGAGTGGTTGTGTTATATCAATTATGTAGTGCATTCAAACACAACCCATGTTTAATGGGCTATTCTAGAGAGTGATCAAGATTTTCTAAACCCATGAATGTTACTTGGACATATATTTGCATAATCTGCACCCTTCATAGGCTTTGAAGCATCAATGTATCCTATATAGGGTTAGAATGATTTCTTTAATTAAAAAAATAAATAAAATGATGTATTTCCTATAATTAGATAATGTGGAGATCTCCTAAATCTGCCCCAGCACACTATCCCTTTGGCAATCGTATTCACACTGAGCTACCAGGGTTTTGTATGTGACATCTTTAATATCTTCTGAAGGATCATGGATCAGATAACCACCTTCAATCTCTCTCTCTTTCTAATAACGCATGTCTTAAGCTAGACTACATAGTATGCATATAAAACGAGTCCTTCATACCTGCCATTGTTCCAAACCACCACTCACTGCCTTGCTTAAAATGTTGTCTCCATAAGCACAATAGCATGTTTTAAAATCATGGTTGCCAGTGATTGACCATTAAGGTCACCACTTTCATCATGAAGATACAATGAGATTTTTGTCTTCAAACTCAAGGTATTATGGAAGATAACATTGTGAATTGTTTGTTGTGTATGATTCAATTTTCTTGCACATTTATTGCTTTGCTAACTTCCTTTAAGACTGGGTATTGCACCCTCAGCTGCAATCTCAAACAACTCACTCACTATCACTTGAAGATTCCTTTCATGAGCATCCTTCTATAAAATCAAACTATGCCCTATAGACTGCCTACTTACTACAGGGGACTCATTGTTTCATGGTATTGTAGTTTTTAAGATCCTTCAACCTTATTGACACTACTTCACAGTCCACAAGGTATTATTCACTATTTTCCCATCTTTGGTGAGTCTCAAAACACTGCTCAAATATGCAATCCACTACCTCCATTATACAATATTAATGGCTAAGAAGAAACATTGAACCTATGATTACCACTGTTACTTCATTTGGACAGTCATTCCCTGATTGCATTTTCCTTGTTTAACTTTACCAAAAGCATTTGAAAACCCCTTAAGGTCAGCAAGGGGATAAGGAAACTCACTGTTAAAATCTCCACTTTACTATGCAAGGTTTGAGCTTTATTATCTTATCACTGCTTAGCCTGTTTTTAACTGTCACATCTCAAGTGACTATCATTCTTCTTACCGTAGATTGCATTTACAAATGTCAGTAAGCTATATAGTGTGCTTGTTATTGGCTACAATCTTTAGATTGTAAGATCTTATTACCTATAATGTCTCAATCTTTCTGGTATTGCAACCTCACTAATCTGCTATAGTTATTATTTATGTTTCTATGGAGGCCTAGGGTTTGTACCCTAATCATGCTCTTACCAATGCTTCTGTTGTTTTTTATTAAGGCTCTCTTAATGTTGAGGGCCCTAGGGATAAGCTCATCATAAGAAGCGACACATTGCATCTTTAAATAAAAGGATAAAACCGTATTGACATTAGCAATGATGATTCCAAATCGTTGCTCCTTAGGAATGGGTCACTTGCTCTTACTAGCTCGCTACCTCCATTGTTGTAGGAATTTTGTGATCAAGTTCAATATTCTGATTTTAGGAGTCTTAACGGTTGAAAATCATAGTAAAATCAGAGTTTAATAAGTTTTGGAATTAGCATTGTAAAATGTTTTTTTGGGTCATTAACTTCAGACTATCTTCTCTTTTGAAGGGATGGTTGCATGCCAAATTTTTTTGGTGTAAAATATCAGAATTATTAGACTATGTTTCTTGTCTATGAATAAAAATTATTGGAGTGTGAGTTTGATATTTTTTGAAGATCTAAATAGTCAAGCTTGGTAAAGAAAAATCATGTTAGATAATATTAGTCCAGAACAAAATGAAGAGACACTTGATAGATTGTGGGCTCGATTGAAAAGAAAGGGTGATGGGAAATGTTATTGTCCTTGCAATAATTGCAAGGGCTTAAAGACGAGATGACTTTTAATCACAACAACTGAGAAACATTGTAGACAACATGGTCACTTTGAAGGGGGCATGATTATCGTCCATTAGTAAGTTGTTCATTATATGTGTTTATATTGATTGAATTTGTAAATGTTTATATTGTTTTAACATTTTATATATATATAATCACTTGATCATGATCGTGGTTTATTTGTGTCTATCATTATTATAAAGGTGGGGCGCCCTAGGGTAGATGATATGGATTATCATGGCCCAGAGAATGTGGTTTTGCAAGTGGGTGAACATGGAGCTGTGAATATCGAAGATGAAGTTAATGATCATATGGAAGAAGATGCTCATGCGCCAGAAAACACAGTTGAAGATGATGGTATGAATACATTGATCCATGCCACATTTAGTGGCAGAGCTGATCATGATGATCAAGATGACTTTGATGATGTTCATGATTTACCTGTACTTGACAAGGCATACGAGCCCGGGCTTTATGAAGGCTCTGAAACAACTCTTCTCTCTGTTGTATTGTTGTTGTTGAAATTTAAGGTTATGAATGGTTTATCAAACATAGCAATCTCACAGATATTAAGGTATGTCATATATGTCATCTTTTTTCATCTATTTTAATTGTTGTTAGTTCATCACTAGTAAATAAAGGATGAAATATGTACCATTAAAATTCTTTATATGAACAAATTATTTTTTGTTGTAGATTGATTGGTGAATTTTTGTTACCATCATCAAATATTTTACCTTATTCATATCGAAATTTATGTGCCATTATGAAAGATATCAGAATGGAGTATCAAGCAATAGATGCATGTCCCAATGATCATATTATATATCATAAACAATAGGAATTTGCAACAGAATGCCCAGAATGTCATATCAGTAGATATCAAACAGATCAAGTAACAAAAAAGGTGTCTCGCAAGGTTCTTCATTATATTCCCATTATTCCATGTATGTAATGATTATTTAGGTGTGAAAACTTAGCGCAATTGATGGATTACCATGCACCGAATAGAAGTGGAGATGACATTCTTCGAATGCCTGCAGATGGTTCTACATTTAGGGACATGGAGGAAACATGGCCACACTTTAAATAAGAATCTCGTAATCTTAGGCTTTCATTGGGAGCGGACGGTGTCAATCCATTTGGAGAGCTGAGATCTATTTACTCAGTGTGGCCTATTTTTGTTATCAACAATAGCATTCCTCCATGGATGTCAATAAAGAGGGAGCACATAATGTTGTCAATGATTGTTCTAGGTATTTCTTTACATCAATTTTCTTTAACGTAGTAGCATCTCATTTGTCTTATTTGTTGCATAATGACTTATATTTTTTTCATTCAATAGTCATGTACATTAATTTATATATATTGCAGTAAAATGGTTATAATAATTATGTAATGTTTATGTTCATTCAACTAGGTAAGTACCAAGGGAAAGATATGAATGTATATATCGAGCCTCTTATCGA
>VDFB02339198.1:0-14639 GCA_007258455.2 Sequoia sempervirens
CAAGCAATGCATTTTGTAACCTAAGAATAAGTACAATCCTATGGATGTGTAAGACAATATTTGTTGGATTCCCACTTGGACAAGTCCAGCTACGCTTATCTCTAGTGAATGGTTAGATGCTTGACCCCACTGGCTCCCCTCCACGACACTCACTTATACGGGGCAGCCAAGCATCAACACCCATGAAACTCCCATGGCATGTTTTCCATTTCTACTAGAAGACCATAAAAGTGTGGGGTGGCTTTAGAATGACTGTTCTTGCACCAACAAATAGATTAAAGGATTTTGGCAAATTCTAGCACATGGATTTTAGTAAGGACTTTCCGTTCGTGGAGATTGACCCATATGACAAGAGTCCCCTTTCGGATCCATCTTGTTAGAATCAACCGCATGATATTAGCGTTTCTTCCAATATCCACATTTATATCCTGACTGTAAATACTCTTGGCTTTAGAGTGTTACCGGTTGAGTCGTTCCCTTGGGTGAGTACTTTTTCCCCAAGGCAGGCCCTCTAGGATAAACAAAAGCAAATGAAGAACACTATTCGTAACTCGATCAATCCTTGTTGGCAACAAGGAGAGAGAATATACGCAACAAAGCCCCCACTCACACTCGCACAATATGTTCAATTTTTAAGCCCAAATCGAAGTGTGGAGGTGATTGCTTTGTCTTAACCCAAAGTCATGAAAAATGCCTTTTGATTCTCAAGATCGCTATAAAGCGCGAGAGAAGTGCATATGTCCTTTTCCAATGCCTTTAGTCTAAGTAAGCCCTCATGAAAAACAAAGCTACACTTGTTCTTTTTAGATCCACAAAGCAATAATGAATTCGTTTTAGAGCACCAAAAGACAAGTGATAAATTTTTTGTTCAATTTGTTAATCCAATAAACAAAATCTAGTAAGTTGTGATCCTAAAGTTCGTTTTAGCCTTTGCAAGAAATGGAAAAATGTCCTTTTTAAGCCCAAACGAAAATTAGTGTCCTAAGAGGGAGAAGATAACAAATTCTTAAAGAAGTGTTAAACAAACACTAGAGTGTTTAAAAACACTTTGATCTCATAAGACATAGCCCTCATGCTCCTCCTTTCTTTGATTTTGATTTCCAACCTACAAAGAAGAAAAAAACCAGTCAGATTCTGGAAAAACACAGAAATTAAAAAGTAGAAAATAGAGGAAAAATTAGTCATAAATCAAAAGCACATGCTAAAATTAAATTTTCCCTTTTTACTGTCTCCCAGCATCGCAACTCGTGAAGGTGTCGCAGTTTGTTCTCATAGCGGTGCCCTCACAACGCCTCTTACTAGTCAGCGATGCTTTGTGTCAGGACAAAGAGCTCAATTGCGTCGCAATTTTCACCCAGTGTCGCTGTTTAATATTTTTTAAAAATTGTTTGCAGGTCGACGAGTCCAGCGGCGGAGTTTAAAATTCAAAAATCTTGGCGGGACGAGTCCAGTGGCGCAGTTTGTGTTTCAAGCGGTGCCATATAGCGAAGCAGACGAGCCCGCGGTGCCAAAACAACGACGCTGACAAGCCCGCGGTGCCAAAATAGTGACACTGACGAGCCCGCATTGGAATTTCCTGTGTGTGAAGAAAAACGCATAAATTTCAAGAAAAGATTAGAAATAATGATATCCAGCCCTCCTTCTAGCACCAAATGTGCAAACCCAAACCTTGGTACCTGCAAAACAAGAAGAATAAACACCTCAAGTTAGATATTGCAAGCCAAAACAAGGATTCCCCATGAAATCCATTTACAAATTCAAAATAGGAAAGAAAACAATGAAGAACACAATATAAATGACAAAACTAGATTGAATCCTAATTTAAATGTGCAAACTCATGATCCCATGGGGGAATTGGTGCCAATTTGATGTGAAAATTGGCCCTTTCCCAATTCCTAAGATTGCAAGTTTCGAATGTTGAAGAGATTGATCCACTTTGTTGATGAAGAATGAAGACTCCAAGCCAAAAATATATGTAAAACCTAGCTATGACTCAATGATAATGGATAAAATTCAAGAGATATTTGAGCATGGTAACTTCGCTTGGATCGTGGATGATGAAATGAGGATATGAGCTCTTTATTTATAGAATTCCAAGATGGATGAATGTCCAAATTTGAGCAATGTGGGATTAACATTCATCCAATGATATGGTGCCACTGTCGCTTTCGCGAACACATGGATGTGCAAGATTTGGGGTTTGTACCAATAAATGCATAATATTTGAATTTCAAATTTGTTGCAATGACATGCAAGAGGGAAGAGAAAATGCAATAAATGCCACTTGGCTCAAGGCAAAGGACATGTAAGATTAATTTATTGCCTTGTTGGATGTACATGTTGACTTGGAATTTTTGAATTCAAATTGAGAGAATATTCCAAAAGATGCCTTGTGAGGAAAATAGAGATTTAATAAATGAATTAAATCTATTTTCATGTGCAACTTGCATTATCTAGAGGATGACATGAGATGAGATTAAATTAATCAAGGGTTAATTAATTTAACAGGAGATTAGATGATGTGACCTATTTGACTAAAATTTATGGATTTATTTAAGTCAAATAAGAGAGGAATATGATAAGAGGCTAATTAAATAAAGGTTTTGATTTATTTAATTAAAAGAGATAGTGTTCGATTAAATCAAATAAGGTTTTAATTTATTTAATTTAATGGATAGACTTTAGAGATTTAATCAAATAAATTGATTATTTAATTAAATAGGGATAATTAGATCAGATGGATTGATTTAATTAACAAAAGAGATTGGCTTGATTAGATAAAATGATTTATTTAATTAAGGGATGAATATTGATGAATTTAATCAGATAGGGGAATTTGATTAAATGGTTAGACCGAAGGATGATTCAGGAAGAAACGATGTTAGTAAGTCAGGATCAGATACACAATGCCAATCGGTATATTTTACGTGTCTATAGTATGCTTTACAACTAGAGGCATAATTAACTTCTCTTTCCCCTAATGCATTTCCTTCCATTGATGATTTCCTAGTTAGGTTCAAATCTATGAGGTCACAATTGGTGGGATGTGGGAAGGATAAAATTGATAAGGAGTCCATTTTTGATTTTTTCTAAGTTGAGAGGTCCATTTGTTATTTTTTCTTCTACCTTCTACTCCACCATGGACGCTTTGGGCAATGCATGTTCAAAATGACTTCTTTTGAGACATTATGTGACCATTTGATGAGGGAGAAAGCCACACTTTCCCAGTTATAGGGGGTTTATATGAATCATGTATTAGTTACACAAGCATCTCAGAGCAAAGGGAAGAAGAAACCTAAGGCTAAGACAAAGTCTAATGAGTCTTTCACCTCTTCAAAAGAGGATAAACCTAAGAAGTTTCATTGTGTGTATTGCAAGAAGAAAGGTCATGATGAACACCACTATTATATGAAGAAGATTGATGAGCTAAATCACATATTCTTTAGAAGAACAATATTCCACTGCCCTCATCTATGACTCCTTCTACAACCTCTCCATCTGCATCACCTTAACCTTCATCCAAACCTACATATTCAGGGAATGCAAGATTTGCAAGTGGAATGAAAGGTAAATAAGATAAACTCTACATGGGTTAAGGAAATGCATTGGTAACTTCTACAGTTCATTTTGGTTGTGATAGAAGGTTTTTGGATTCAAGAGCATCTCATCACTTGGAGGGCGCATTCTATGATTGCCTATTCATGGCCGTCGGGTGATCTATGATATGGAGGAGGGACGCAAGTCCTGCATCAGAGTCCTTGTCAAACGGGACATCATTTACTGCGAGGGACAGATTGAGTTAGAGAGATACAGGGTCATCGCACTCCTCCGCCGGTGATTGCAGCGATTATTTTAGGTTTGGGTTGCCCTGCATCGACGAGGGTGATATTTCAGTCCCGGCTGGGGTTATTACTTGGAGTGAATGGTCCGAGATAGGCCAGTTCGCTTCGCATGGGGGCCTGTCCTTCTGGCTTCACTTTATAGGGACTTGCACAAGTACGTATACGTGGATGGTAGAGTGCTGGGGGCTGGGGTGACACTACTTCATGTCTGGGCATGGGAGCACATTTCTGTGCTACATCCACATGTCATTCCAGTTCTGATGGGGGTAGAGGATGCTCTCATGGCACGATACAGAGGCGGTGTCTCCTTCACACACACTGGTGAGCACATGATCCCCTATTAGAGGCGAGTCCTAGACGAGATGCTTGTTTTCACTTGGAGACCATACCTTAGTTGGCCCGGATGGGCCGACGATGCTGATCAGCTCTTCTATTGCCACCAGGACCGATATATGTAGGGGCGAGAGCACACGATGATCAAGAGGTACCTGCCTGGGTGCGTACAACGTCAGTTCAGAGAGCCACAGGATCGACCTGATGACGACTATGTGGCCGTCTTTGCATGCAACATGAAATAGGTGTCATGGGGTCATGGTATTCCTACCTCCGAGGCAGTTGATAGCTTCAGGCACTTGGTAGCCCGACCATGGGCTTATGATCAGGGCTTGGCACATCCAAGGACCACATAGGCCTATAGAGACTGGTTCAGACCTCCTCTTCAGTTGACTGTTCTAGGCGAGGATCCAGAGGTGCGCAAGGTCAGAGGAAAAGGGAGAGGACGAGGGTGAGGACCGAGGGTCAAGATTCTAGATCCGTGTGTGCCCCCAGTCCCACCAGTCAGGGAGATGTCCATATGTAGGATCAGCAGCAGCAGCCGCCAGTCCCACCACCACGAGCTGAGGGTGAGGATTAGGTTCACGTGCAGCCATGGGTACACCCACAGGGACAGGAAGACGACCGGGATGCACTGATTGCATAGCTGCAGGCCCAAGTTCAGGTGCTGACAACGGCGAGAGACCAGGCGAGGGCTGAGAGAGAGCAACTTAGAGCAGAGAGGGATCAGGCTGTGTAGCAGAGACAGGCTATAGAGCTACAGGCAACCACTGAGCTAGGCCGTAGGAAACAGATTGAGAGTATGCCTCCTCCTCTCAGGGTACAGTGCTAGTACGATCCTACAGGGATACTATCTGAGAGATAGAGTACTACCGACTGGCTTATCATGACACCGTACCTAGAGTAGACTGGGTCCTAGAGTATTCAGAGCGGGCCAGCCAAAGACCACCAGAGGGTTACGGTGATAGGGGTGAGGGCAGCATTCACAGAGATCGGGCTTGATCTAGATGATACATTTTTTTGTGCCTTATGGACTCATTTTTTATAGCCGTATGGGTGTTTTGTACCGATTGAAATATATGTACAGTGATCCAATTTATTCTTTGTACTATGACAGTGACATTGATGATATATATGAGCCAATTTTGATGTGATGAAATGCGCACTTTTTATCTATGCATGTATGATTCTAGTTCTATATGTTATGGATGCATTTATTTCTAATGATGTGTGCGTTATGATTATGACTAATAGATCTATATTATGTTAACCTATGATATGCAAAATGTGATGATCTATTTATGATAATTCAAATGGTTTTATGAGATGCAATAAATAATGATGTATGTGATGCAATGACATGTAATGCGAATGTAAAGTGGTGAGATGATGCTATTTATGTTATGCAAGCATGTATGTTAATGAATTAAATGCTTATATACCTATTTGTTTATGATTATGCAAAAATGATTATGGAATGCTTTTGTTCATGCTTATGTGATGATTTAGATGGTAATATGAAATGGTTGTAAAAATGAAAATGAATGCTAGGCGATGTAATGTAATGGGTGAAATACAATGTCATGGATGCACCTATTTATATGATGATAAAAAATGCAATGTCATGGATGCACCTATTTATATGATGATAAAAAATTCAATGCATATGTTTCCTATATGATATGTTTATGCAATATGCTAATGATTTGTGGGTGTAGGATTGATGACGATGATGGTGATGATGATCAACTGTCATAGTACCTTGTTAGTGCGGTTAGTAAGAAGAGAAGAAGTCATTTCAACAAGACACAACATGATGCAAATGCGAATGATGATGATGATGATGATGATGATGATGATGAGGATTACTTGCCGAGGAATTGGGATTTTCAAAGGGCCAAATTTTCTTATGTTTGATAACACATGTGGTACGATGCATCGAGGTATAGAAAACCAGGATGGCATTGTACCTATTGTGATGGACTTTGACTTGAAAATCTGATAGGAGTATTCTTGTTCACACCTGACATACGAAAACCTTGCTAGGATGTACTTCAGAAGTTTCAGACGCCTCAGACCAAAACACGGAAAGGTAAACCTATCCATGCAATAGTCAACAAGTTGCCCTAGACCTCTTCCATACATACCTAACAAAGCAAGTATTCGCCGAGGTTATATCACAAAGACGTCCAACAAGCACAACAGACAAAAGATAATGATCATTGCCCCATTCCTATTTCTCTAAATCCTCTGTTTTGGTATATCATCGAGACGTCCTTGGAATGAGCACAAATAAGATAAGTGAAAAGATAAAGACCAAGTAAACAAACAAACTAATGCTCTTCAATACCGCTAATGGAAAGAGGATGTGTTTTCTAAGGATGATAACCGAAACTTATTGCCAAAAGATAATGCCCATTGTAGGAAGGATTCATCCTAGGACATGTTAGTGGATGGCGGCATGCCATTTCATTTATCCAAAGTGTTATAAGGGATGATTGATATGGGACCAATTTAGATGATGTGTTACCAATATGAAGAGATAACCAACTTGCTTACGCACTAACTTAGACTTTAGACTTTGTTGTGCAGTTTTTGTACACACGCCCCACTGAAAGTAGGGACCTTTGGTTTTAGTGTTTTGGCCCTTTCTTTTGAGGTTTTGTCTTACCTAGGTATGTGCTTAAAATGTATACTTTGAATGCCTAAGTGTTTGCCCAGGTTATTCAATTAAAATCTTGAGTTCTGGATGAATTTCGGGCTTTTGCCCTGATTCAGGATTTTCCGCCCTGGTCGATTTTTCCCAGATCCTGCTTGGACTCCGATTGGACCTTGTTGCTTGGGAATTTTGTGGCTCTTTGGATTTCCGCATAGTCCAGATTTTCCCGGATTCCACCCTGTCGTCGGTTTCCTAGGTTTTTTGACTGTCCTGTCAATTGTGTTGTTGGTTTCGTGCGTGCTTTGAGGGGTGTATCTAACTTGGTTTCTGAGTCTCTTGGATTATTTCATGCTAAGGTTGTTCAGTATTGCATCATTTGTCATCTCCTAGCTGAGTTTTGAGCTTTCTTGTGCGCTAATGGCGGGTGAATAGATTTTCAAATTGGGGGGCAATGTCATTTCAAGTTATGTTGTCTTAAAACGGGCCTGAAATGAAAAAGAAAATCTAGGAAAGGTCCATCCCTGACTTGTCCTGAGTTAAATTGTTGAAATTCTGCATTGGTTCAGTGTCTGGAAGAAACTTGGGATAATCCATCCCTTCCGAATTTTATTCTCTGTGACCTTTCAATGTCGGTGAGATGACATATCGATCACCTTGTGGTTCGCCGAAGAGGTCTTCCTAAGTTCATATTGGATCACCGTGACACTATCGTTTCTTACACCGATAAATTATTTTATGCACATCAGGCGGTGAGACAAAGAGGATTCGCCGAGATCTCACTCCATAAGAAAATGTCTCATCGACATGCTTGATCATATTCACTTTCGCCAAGAATAGCCCTAGTCGGTAGGAGGTCATAGTAGGATCCAGTAGCTTTACTGATATTCATTTGCTTCACCAGGACATCCGTCCTTCGGTGAGACCTCCCACTAAGCTTTTCGCTTTCGCCGAGCTCTGTTCTTTTTAGCCGCTGTGACCCTTCGAAGTCGCCAAGATGTTATATCAGCCATTCTGTGTCACGCCAAAGCCCTTCATGGGTTTGCATTTGATCGCCCAGACACAGTAATTCTCACACCGAAAGTCTTTTTGTTGGCAAGACAAACCCCGTCGCCGAGAGCTCATAGCGAGCTCCTTTCATCTTGCCAATCTTCCATTCTATCACTGAAAGCTCCCCCTTTTGGCGAGACCTTTCACTGAACATATCTTGCTCTTGTCAAGTGACCTTCTGTCGGGGAGACATTGATGCTTCGCTGTGACCTTACCGTGAGCTCCCAAATATTGCAGGGACCTTCGCTTTCGGCGAGACTCCTAACATTCACAGGACTTCAATGCGAAACCTTTCTCTTGGCGAGCCCAGATCTTTTGTCGGGGTGACTTCATAATGTCGGCAAGAGGTTATGCCGATGGAACTATTCATTGGCGAGACATAACATAGTCGCTGGTACCTCTAGCCGAACTCAAGTGCTTCACCGAAAGCCCTCCTAAGTCCGTATGTTCGCTATGACTGTATCTTTCTCACACCGAAGGTCTCTCATGTTCTATCGCTAGTCAGCGAGACCAAGAGAAGTCGCTGAGACCTTACCCCGACTACCCGCTGGTCACATCGAGATGTTCCCCATTGACGTTCGGCAAGACTCTGTAAGTTCGCTAAGACATCATATAGATAAACTTTAGTCTGGTCAAAGTAATTACTTAAACTCTGATGGTCGGTGAGACAAGGGCGATTCGCTGTGACTTTATACCGAAGAAAGTCTCTCATCGACATGACTTTCACATTCACTTTCGGCGAGACATGCCCCACTTGGTGTGACTTCTTTCCAAATGAAATTTGTTTGGCCAAAATACACTCATTTGCTTCACTGAGAACCCCCTAGTCGCTAGGACGTTACACTGAAACCACTAAGTCTTAGCAAAACCTATTCTAGTGACTTCCTTCGGCAAGACTCCCGAAAGTCGTCGAGACTTCTCGGCGAAATGATTGACTCTTTCCTTGCCTTCACACCATTTAGTCCAGGATTTTTCCTTATCCGCGGATTTCCATCAAGTTTGGATTTCTTCGAAATCCGCTGTCTCCCTGATTTCCTGAAATTCCTCTTTAGCTTGTTGTTTGCTGGAATCCGTCTCTGGTGGATTTTCCTGAAAGTTGGTGAAATGTAAAGAAAAATGGAATAGCATGATGTGTTACTGATTTGTGATGCATTTTATGATTTATTTCATGTCATATTTGGATCTCCCATGTGGTTTATTGATGAAAATGATCAGGTTTGATGGTTAAGTAGGTGTTTCTTGGTTATTTCGTTGGAATCCGATTGGTCTGGAATTTCCCGAAATTCCTCTCTGGCTCAGATTCCGCGGATGGTCTTGAAACCTGAAATTTGTTGTGGTCATTTTATATGAATTTTAATAGCACCTTGACTATAGGAGATGCATTCTAACGATGTATTGATTGATTAATGTTGGTTTCTTGTGGTTTTTACTATGGTTTTCATGTTGAGTGCAGGCTGAATCAAGCAAAGCAGCAGCTGGTTCCTCATTGTCTGATGCAGAGAAGATTAAGCTGGATGTTAAGAGTAGGATCCCTGAGAACAAAGTCACTGCAGATTAGGCAGAGGGTGTTGAAAAGATTTACAAACAAAGGAAAAAAATTGATGACACCTTGAGCGGTGTATACAATGGATCCATTGCTTTTTTTGTGATAATAACAGGGAGAAGGAAGATTGCGCCCAGGTACTTGAGCCTGGAACAGTTGAGGAAGTGGTGGCATGATGTCTATGTACCAAGTAATGATGATTTTGTGTTTGAGCGCCAGCTGGATGATGCGGCCACCTACCTTGCAGTTATTGATAAGTATTTGGCGTATAAGGTAGATTGGGATAAGTCGGTCAAACACTCAAGAGAAGAGATTGTGTCCATTGAGAATTGACTTAGGGTTTTTCCCCTGCCACCTGTGGCAGACTTGGATGCGGCGTTCTTGAAAGTACATGAAGAGCCAGATCATAATAGAGATAATAGGGAAGGGAGCTAATGATAGGCTGCAGCGCGATTTGTGCTTCCCTATCATCTTCCTGTGCGTTGGTCCGAACTGCGTTGCGGATCTCAGGCCGACTTGGACGGGATGTGCATTTAATGCCTGCTTGACCCATTTCGAAGACTCTCTTGGCCGAGTTGTTGTGCCATTAATGCTATAGAACCCTTGCCTAGCCAACGGGTTTTCTGGGGAATTCTATATAATGGGCATTTCACCTCATGTGTAAAGGGTTGAATGGTTAGAATAGTTAGAAATAGGTTGAATAGTTAGGCTACTAGATAGTTAGATAGTTAGAAAATAGTTAGAAGTAAATAGAGCAAGTTATCAAGTAGGTATTCTCAAGCAAATGTTGTAACAGAAAGCTAGAATTGTTGCTACTGTGGATAATCCGAATGCAAATAATGACATTGTGATTTGGTGCCATATTTGTATTCTCTTGTCTTGCATGGTTCTTGTTATTCAATCTTTAAAATTGCTTTGAGGAAGTTAACATTTAGATTAGATTTGATTTAATAATTTTTGTGATTTGATACTCGAATGTTATAGCAATCCTTCAGTCCATACTTTTCACAACCAACTGATTGTTAGTTGCTTTGCAAAGTTAGCCTGGACTTCATATTTAGTGTGCTTAGTTCGATTGTGAGGATTTGTTCATTTCAACTACAATAGGGTTGTTGAATGAATGTTCATGATTTGAAAATCTTAACACTTTAGAAGATTGCACTGTTTTATGTGAGATTGTAGATTTATCTTGGTCAAGCAGAGATCAGTTTTGAAGGATTGGTCCATTTTAGTGTTGGTTACTTTCATTGTTAATCTTAGGAGTAATATTAGATTTAGAACTCTCTTCGAAACCCTTACCCCCCTTTTTTTATTTCTTTGATTATTGGGTTAAATCTAGGATTGAAGCATAGTCAGATTGTTAGATCTGATAAAATCGATTCAACATTTTGCTTGTAGTAAGGTCCCATTGTGATTACCATCATTTTCACATTTCATTACTGAGTTGTTTATGCACTGTCAAGACCTGACATTAGAGACCTTGGGGTTATCTGTTGAGGCTTGCCGATAGAGATTTACCTTTCAAGAGAGATAGGATATCATATTCTGTCTGGCTGTTATTGTGCAGAAAACACGATCAATAGAGTTGATATTTTTGAGTTTTCATTTTTAATCTGTTAGACTTGTTTCCGATTGTCCTGCCAAAGATTGAGGATGATGATCAGTTTATTATGGATGGTGTTTATTGCAGGTGTAAGCGAGATGAGACAGATGGATTTTTTCAAGTATTTGGATGTTTTTGATGTTTTTGCAATGTTTTGAGGCTGTTTTTGGTATTTTTCAAGATTTTGCAAATGTTTTGATTTTTTGATTTTCCAATGTTTTTGGGATTTTCTGAGTTTTTGACCAAGAGACTAACCTAAATACCTATCCTAGGGGTCTCAAGAGCTGATCGATAGATTAGCCTTGCCTACATTATACACACAGAGACCACGTAGTTCGACTGATGACTTGACCGATTTATAGATGACGATATACATGATGAGATGCCAATTTATTATGATGAACTCCTATAGGACTGACCTAAATGTCTCGGGGGATGATCAAAGATCAACCTTGCTTATGTTCAAGCTCAGAGACGACGTAGTTCGACAAGACGACTTTGTTTTTGATTTTTTGACTGACTTTTTGACTTTCTTTGGATTTTGATATGTTTTGACGTTTTTGGATTTTATGATGTGAGGATTTTAAGATCATACACGAATCTGATCTGATGAGAACATTCCCCCAACGCGATGCAATAGACTACTCTGATAAAGGTAGGAAAAACTGACCTTGAGGATGGGTCGAGTAGTACTAGGAGGGATCACGATACAAAAATAGGACCAAGCTATGGTGCAGATGCGAGTAGATGAGTGATGGATGAAGACCTGAATGCGATGGATGATGGAAGCAAAATGGATGGATGATGCCGAAAAAGCCGCAAAGATCCTGGTGGATGGAAAGTGCTTATTTACACAAGGCACCTATTTTCCAGGTTTTCACCAAGGTACTTGTCCAAAGTGCCACCAAAGTGGTTTTCACTATAGGACGAATTTTTTGATCCTTTTTATGATTTTTTTGGATTTTTGGCTTTTTTAATTTTTTTGTTGTCACTAAGACGCCTGTTTGCCAGTGTTTTGCCTAAGTAACCATTTTTTCAGGACTTTTTCTTATTTTTGGATTTTTGGTTCTATACCTGAAGATTTAGGGCATAATTTTTTTGAGATGGGCTTATTCATGGGCTCCTCGCAGGTTCCCTTTGGGTGTTGATAGCTGATATGCCCCCGAATTTGGTAATTTGTTGTGATGACGAAAAGGTATAATCCAATTAGGGTTCGAATCCTTTCCTTTGCTACCGCGGGTTCTGGACATTCTCTTCTTGGATTTCTTTTAAGACTAGTTCTCACTTGGAAGTCCTCGCTTCTGATTTTTTTGTTGTAGCTCCATTTGAGTCTATTCTGATAGACTTGCAAGTGATTTAAAATATCTATTCGTTTCTCATCCAGTAACTCTAGCTCATTTAGTCTTGATACCCAATATTCTTCATCCGTGATAAGGTTTTGTAGTGATATCCTGAGGGATGGGAGCTTGTTCTCAATGGGAAGTACAATAATCAGACCAAGGAGAATGGGTGGCACCAAGGTGTGCGGATGCTGGTTCGAGCAAGCCCGTGAGGGCGGATTGCCGCAGAATGTCACGACCCACGCCATTGATTGTTTCTGAGGATTTTGAGGATGGTTTTATTTGTAGCTTCTACTTGGCCATTGCCTTGGGGATAGTACGGGGTGGAGAAGCGATGCTAGATTTTGAATTTATCACACAAGTTGCGAACCTCCTGGTTCTTGAATGGTGTCCCATTATCCGAGATAATGGCTTGTGGGACAATCAGAATGACATATGAGATAGTTCAAGATGAATTTTGAGATCTGCTTCCCAGTGATATACATCATGGGTACGGCTTCCACCTACTTTGTGAAGTACTCAGATGCAGTTATAATGAATTTGTGGCCATTGGATGAGGTGGGTGTGATTTTTCCAATGAGATCGAGTCCCCACTGCGAAAAGGGCCATGGTGTGATAATAGGATGAAGCTCTTGAGCTAGAGCATGGATGAGGTCCCCATGCTGCTGACATTGTACACACCTTTTAGCATGATCATGTGCTTCTCTTCCATTGTGGGCCAATAATACCCCATCCTCAACAGTTTCTTGGCGATGGTAATTCCACTCGGGTGTGATCCACAGATACTGTTGTGAACTTCAGTTAGAGCAGTTAATGCCTCCTCAGCATTTAAGTAGCATAGCAAGGTACCTTCTATGATTCTACGGTATAAGGTATCACCTAGGATGACAAATCTAGATGCCTTTTTGACAAAGGTTCATTTTAGGTTTGATGGGAGGTCAGCGAGTATGACTCCTATGCGAAGATATGTGTAGATGTCATGGTACCAAGGATCACCAAGACCAACAATTTCACACACGAATTCTGATTCTGGTACCTCGAATGCGGGAACGAGAAGTTGCTCAATCAAGAATTCATATTTGGGAACATTTTTGGGGATATTCAATAAGGATCCAATTGTTGCCATGGCGTCTGCTGCTCTATTGTTGGTTCTAGGAATATGCTCAAATGTTATTTCAATGAAAGATTCTTTAAGAGTCTCCACCAATTTCTTGTATGGAGTGAGCTTATCATCCTTGGTCTGATATCCCTAAGTTTTCACTTAAGGGAGGGTGTTAGTGTTAAGTTTTAACTTCAGGATAATTATTTAGGAAGTAAAACCCGTATCAAGTAGTTTTTCACTTGTTTCATTTTTCATGCCTTTAAAAGGCCTATACACTATGTATTTTATCATCTCATTTTATGAATATCATCTTGGTATTTTGGCATAATAGTCTGTGCTTCTCTTGTGTATGTGTGAGGGTGGTTTGTTTTGCAGGTTGAGGATCTTGGGAAGGAGCTACCATCTCCTATAGGAACGGGGTTTCCACTATCATGGGCCTTAATGGAAATGCTCCAGAATATTTTAACTTACTAGAAAATTTCTAGCATGCATCACAACTTCTAACTATTTTATGTGTGCTTTCAAACAAAGATGGTCACCAATATCCAACCCTAAGGATCTTGTATGTATTTGTCCTCATTAACTCATTTGACTGCAAAATACGATGAAAATTTCCAATGAAAGATGTATAATTAGAAGTATTGTCGGGTACCTATGTATTTAATGTGAAATTTTCATTTTTTTTAAAATTTATGCCCAACGTTCATAGAAATTGCGACGCTCTGTGATTTTTGTCGCTATTTCAACATACACTTCCATCAATTTGTGGGCCGATATATGGTTAGCCTCCTTAATTTTTAGGCCAATGGGTATATGGTTAGCGCTCATCAAGGTTCTGATAAATGTTTTTTAATAAATAAAAGTGAGTTCAACAATTTATCTATACTTATGACAGTGTTTTGCTATACTTGAGAATTTTCTATACTTGTGACAGTTTGTGGAGGTTATAGGCCAATTTTTTAAAAAATATTAGAATTATTAGATTTTGTTACCTGTCCATGATTAAAAATTATTGGAGTGTGAGTTTGATATTTTTTGAAGATCTAAATATTCAAGCTTGGTAAAGAAAAATCATGTCAGATAATATTAGTGCAAAACAAAATGAAGAGACACTTGCTAGATTGTGGGCTAGATTGAAAAGAAAGGGTGATGGGAAATGCTATTGTCCTT
>VDFB02339200.1:0-106068 GCA_007258455.2 Sequoia sempervirens
AAAGGTGGCAACCTAATATTTGTATCCCCTTATTACCAAAATTAAATGACACGAGTATTTAATAATTGTGGTTTAGATTCCATTATAAGTTTTGTCAACTTTATCAAAAATCTATAGATAAGACACATTTATCTCATTTAAACACATGAATGGCAAATTTCGCACTTGTGCATCATATTTGAACAATTTCTTCTAAACAAACAAGCATTCTACACTTTATCAAGCATTACAATACTATTATAGCTACCATTCCAAGATCTACAACAATTTTGTGAAGCTCTTTAGACAACACATAACCATTCCATTTTCAACGGGTGATTATTTTCATTGATTTTAGATAATGTGAGTTCTTTCTTCTAATCCATTAGGTTTTGGCCTAATTTCTTCCAATTCTAAATATTCCTTTGCCTAACATCCCTCTTTCCATTCCATTCATTTTGCATGCATTTGATTTCCTTTATTTTTTCTTCTCCTACCCTCTATTTTTCTCTCCAAACCATAATTTTCCTTAGTTTCCTTTATCCTTTAAAAATTGTGTCTATCCTTTATCCTTTATCCTTTAAAATTTATTTCTATATTGTTAATATTTTTTCCTAATTTGTTGCACCTCTTATATATCCTCTTCACACCCATAGTAGTTTCCTTTTATCATTTTACCATTTGGCATTCTTGATTCATCTCTATGTCTCTCTATACATAGCCTCTTTTTTTGTCATTTCCTTTATCCATTAGGTTTGCATTATTTATACTTTGAATTGGTGTGATTTCTTACTGTAAATTTGATTTTCACTCTGTCATATCTTTGCTAAGTGGATTCAAGCTTAATGCCCGCAAGGAGATTGAACAAAATAGACTCCCCATTAACCACTTTGTTTTGCAATGTTTTCTAGACCTTGTCGTTTGCAAGCTTAATATGGAAAATTGGTGAAGAATTTGACATTAAAAGATAAAAGTGGCAGAAATCAAATAAGGAAGCTTTGTGCAAAATTTCAACCAACTCTAGCAATTGGACCAAGGAACCTCCTTTGGACCAAATAGCTAACATGGAGTTAGGAGCAAACTAGATCACCCCGTTGTGAGTTAGATACCTACCAACCTTGATCTTGTAGGTTAAAATAGCACCAAACTTTCCTTGATAGCATATAACAAGCATTTACCCTCCAAATCCATTGTTGCACCCTAATAAAATCAAGTGAAAGCTTTCCATTTGCATTGTATTTCACTCTGTTACATACTTGAGTATGGTTGCCTTCTATTTTCATCTTATTCCATCTATGTTTGATCTTTTACTCAAAGTGTGGTCTGATATAGATTTAGTTAGGACCATTGCTTCACACATTCAAATGTATTTTATTTGACCTAATCAATTACATGCACTTAAAAAATCTAACTTTATTTTTTATCTCGCTATGTACTACATATCTTTAACATGATGAATAATATAGATATTATACAACAGATGTTTGCCATTGATCATTGGATCAACTGATTATCAGATTGTCAAACTTTATATCAATTTCAAATTGTTTTACTCATACTATTTACATACATGATAAACTGCAACATCATTTACTGTTTCTTCTAAGTTTTCAAATACTAATTTTTATTTATCGTTTTCATAGCATTCCCCCCACCATTTGCAAACTGCAGAAAAGAAAAAAAATCCATCCCCAAGTTCTCCCATCCCCAAAACTAAGATAAAGACTAGTTATTTGGGCAAGGAAAAAGAGAAGCAATAAACCTTACCCTTTTCTTCTGACTTTTGAATATGCCTAAGACTAAGTTTCTCGCAGAAAGTTGCCAAATCCACCTTTGTCAACCATGGCCTCAAAGTATGCCATTAAATTGATTGTTAACTTTTTGGACTGGATACCAGTACTTAATAACAAGTTCCACAAAAATCACTCGTTCATACAAAGATTTGGCATCACAGTTTGGCTCCCTTTGCTATCTCAAGCTGGAATGGTGACACCCTCAACTTGTCATGTATTCTAAATTTCAGTGAAGTCCCTGCTACTATGTAAGGAAGAAAAAACATGTTACAAAAGTGTGTTTCTTCAACCTAGGTGTTGAAAGAAAACTATCATATTTTCCTGTGGAATGTATGTACCGTGCCATTTGAATCTACTTCAATGAATCTACTTCAATGAAATAGGTAACATGCAAATACCAAAAAGAGTTCTACCCAATAGAAAAGTGAAGAGAAACTATAAATGTACGATAAGTTTAATACACGTACAGAAGTGTTTCAAAAAAATACATTAAGAATAAGCAGATTGAGATGCATGCTAATCAGAGTACATTTGTTTCCAATGATGCACAATATTCATTTTTTCTTTAAAAGAGATAACCATAGATGGACAGAGAACATCAAAAATAACCCAGCTGTTTCTCTGCATCTATACTGCCACTTTAACAATCTTTGCTATAAAAAGACCACTGGTTTTTGAGAACAACGGATCAAAGCGTAAGGTGTACTGAATAGACCCACTTTTACAAGGCCAATCCTTTGCAATCTCAATCTCTTGAAGTCCTGTAGCTCAACAAAGAACCATATACAGATAAAAATAGTTTAGGACATTTAAACAGGAATATAGATGAGTAATACCTATCTTGGAATATAGATAAAATTAAAAATGGTTCAGGACATTTAAACAGGAATATAGATGAGTAATACCTATCTTGGAATCTACTAATCCCAGGAAAATATAATTCCATATAGATTGCCTGATAAATTAGAACAAAATTTACTCTAACTAAAGGTGGGATGCAAAGCCCAGCTCTAATGAAAGAATCAAATACTGAGATGGTTCTTTGTGTCAGAAGTTCAGTTTAAGTAATCACATATTTGATTTCTTTGTGATTTAAATCATTCAAAAATAAGCCATTGCATACACTTGAAGCAGCTACACTCAAGAAAACAATGAAACTGCAGTTTGTTTGATATCCATGTTAACAGCATAGTTAAGAACGGAGTGCATCACTATAATCAACACACAAATTCAAATTCCTTGAAACATGCCCTTTAAGTCACACAAAGTCCAGTTGGAAGTTAATAAATAAGATGAATCCTGAAGGAATTAAGATTTTTGTAAGATTTATTTTCAGAATTTTAGGTGATATAGAGATCAAGTTCATTAAGCTTCTTTTACTAAGAAACTATATTCAATATTGTATATATGGATGTTGAAACTAGATCTAACATGCTTTCTCTTTGTTTGGCAAGCAAGAGTTACAAACCATCTACACCCAATTACTTTGAGACTAAGTTACCGGTTCGGGTTTGGGGACGGGTTCGGGTACGAGAACCCGGTACGTGGGTATGGGCAAATTTCATTTAGGGGTTTGGGTATGTATGGGTACGTGTGTGTATGTATATATATATATATTATATATACAAAAAAATAAGAGAAATATACAGAATTGTAAAACTAAATCATTTCATAGTATGATACTTGATCATTGATCAATGCCAAATGCCAAAGATAAATATTAAATGTCAATTGATAGTTGAAAAATATTCAAATAAAGCATATAAATAATATCATATACGTCTATGTTCACGATTAAAATGGAAATCATCACAATTACTAAATTACAAAATGTAGTTCATGAAACATGATTCAATGTTCATTGTTCAAGTGTTCATCAATCATCAAAAGGATTATCTAAAGAATCATCTTGACTCCTATTTTCAGTGGTTTCAGCTTCAAGATCATCATCATTTGAACCCAAAACGGATCCAACACCATGTGGTATGTCATCAATATCATCCACATCATCCATAATGGCTCTAGCAAGATCCCGAATGGTTGCATCCAAGTCAGAAGACTCGGGTGCTACATCCCAAAGCTTCGCTGCCCCCTGCTTGTATTGAGGATCCTTACATGACAGAAGATGCAAATTGGAATGAATATACACCAAGTCTTCAGCTCTTTTTGCAGCCAAGCAATTACGCTTCATTGAGTGGATAAAGGAGTATGTACTCCAATTCCGTTCAGCAGCAGAAGAGCTTGCAACCTGGAGAGAAAACCAACAAAATTAAAAATAAAAATGCAGGATAAATTCAAGAATGTTAAGTGTTAAATTCTACAATACAAGTGGCAAAAAACAAAAAACCTTACTTGTGAGAGGATCTTGATTGCAAGAGGTTGGAGGTACATATAATCTTGACCATGGAGGTACCACCATGTAATAGCATCCATTTTGTATTGGTCTCTAACAATAGAAGGGGTATGATTTTTTCCTGAGATAAACATTCCAAATTCTCTCATGACACTTGTTTGCACTTCTAGATCACTGAACATTCTACTAAATGCCCTCTTATACCCATTAGCAACTTCAGAATCTCTATATGTCAGTATTCTCCCTAGGATAGAAAGTACTTTAGTGGTATAGTACCTCGGAGATAGGGCATATGCAAGGAGGTGCAATGGAGTTGTCATCTTGTTCCAATGATGAAGAACAATTGCTTCCACCCTTTTGTAAAAGGTGTCTTCAGGATCATTCTCTCTCTTTTGTATTTCTATTTTTATTTTCTCCAACATTGTGTTCATGCTATCATAGACATCCCCCAAGCATGGTTCATCTACATCAGCAAACCGAAGCATAGACATGATAGGTTTGGTGAACTACAATACATAATTCACACGATCCCACCAATCATCATGCAAGATCAATTCCTTGACCTTTTGGGCCCTCTCTGAATTTGATTGCTTCCATATACCCCATTGGTTGCTAATAACCATTTGACTCAATGCATCTTTCACCTTCACAAGTCGTCTCAGAAAAATTGTGTGAGATGCAAACCGGGTCTCGGCAACCTAAGAACATGTTAATAGTAAGTTAATAACACATTTAAAATATGTAAATAATGCAAAAAATTATTTTATTCAATTATGTAAAACATGACATAAATGAAACTAAATAAATTAAATTTACCTTCAACAATTCCAATCTTGAAAAAGTTCTGAAAATTGCTTGTGACATATGGTGGTTTGTCACAAACATCTGGATCTCCTCGGCCTCCTGGTATATTTCTTTCACCCATTCTATTTGGTTGCCAATTGCTTGCATCACCAAATTGAGGGAGTGTACAGTGCACGGTGTCCAAAAGATGTGCTCATATCTAGCCTCTACCAAAGCACCTGCAACCCTGCAAACTTTTGCATTGTCCGTAATTACTTGGACAACATTTTCACTACCCACCATCTCTATGGAGTCAATGAGAATCCTAGAAATGAACTCCGCATCTTTCACTTCCCCTTCACAATCAACCACCCTCAAAAACATTGCCCCCTTGGGGGACACTGCGATAACATTAATCAATGGACAGTTTTTGCAATCTTTCTATCCATCGGAAACAATAGATACACCTGTTTCAACCCAAGAATCTCTAATTGGTTTTAGTTGGGCCTCTATAGATTTCTTCTCTTTTTGCAATAAGGTGGTACGAACCTTTTCATACCCAGGACTTGTGAAACCAAGAGGTGCACTATTTATTGCTAACACCATGTCCCGCCAATATGGTGATCTCACCAAGTTGAATGGAAGACCATTGGCATAGAGGCAACGTGCAATTTTTTCTTCAACAATATCTCTTGCCTCCATTTTAAATGCCTTCTCTAATGGACCTCTCTTGTGGGTGGTGATTTGTGGTTCTTCATCTTCTTCTTCAGTAGAGGGTATAGACAAGAAGGGATGTCTAGAGGGCCTAACTGTCTGAGTGGGTAATGTTGTTTTTTTTCCTTTCCAGAACTATAACTACTTTGTTTTCCTCTTGCAACCAATTTGTCA
Organism: Sequoia sempervirens; assembly: GCA_007258455.2. Taxonomy (NCBI): domain Eukaryota; kingdom Viridiplantae; phylum Streptophyta; class Pinopsida; order Cupressales; family Cupressaceae; genus Sequoia; species Sequoia sempervirens. The sequence goes on from VDFB02339200.1 coordinate 5,797, forward strand.
GCATCTTCTTGTTCTTTTATAAATGCTGCTATTTGTACAACAGACAACCCCTTCTTATCTGGGCCCTCACACATATTAATCCCTTTACCACCAGGGCCCATAAAATGAAGTTTCACTCGGTAATAGGAGCTATTATATTGTGCATTGCAAAAATTGCACTTCCAAACAAACCCCCCACCTCCAGGAATTTGTGAAATTCTTGTGGTATGTCTCCATAAAGGAGATCCTTTATCAATTTTGAATCTTTGACTTGACTCCCCACCCACTGAACTTTGACTACTGGCCATTGTTGCAATCTATAAAAAAAAAATTTTAAAAAAACATACTTGAAAAACTTCTTCACAAACTTGAAAAAATCCATCAAAAACTTGAAAAAATCCATCAAAAACTTGAAAAAATTCATCAAAAACTAAAGAATAGGGTTTAAATGCATACCTTAAACACTTAAATCTCCTTTGTAGAAGCTATTTGACACTCCACAATTTATCTCCTTCAACTACAATCACCTCCCTTCAAAATGCCAAGATGGAGAGAAAAAATGGTGAGAGCAAAATGAGAGGATAAAATGAAATGTTTTAGTGTTGAAAGCCCTCATATTGGGTTGTTTTAGGGTTAGGAGACAAAAAAATAATAAAAAAATGTTTTATATAATTTTGGGCCCACTTTTTAAGTATTGGGCTATGGGTTCTCCATGGTACGCCCAGGTACGCGGCTGATCCACCCAGGTCCGCGAACCACAACATTGGGTGCGCACAAGGTGCACGCCCAGCACGTACCCACAGGGGAACCCGTACCGGGTTTAAGGCCTGTGGGTACGAACCCTACAACAGAGCTTTGAGATAATATTGGTATTTTGCACAATGATACTTTATTTTCTATTGGAAAAAAAAAGCAACAATTTATAGGAATATTTAGACATTGGCCTTGTAAATATAACTTTTTTGCATGCATTCCCGAATTACAAGCCATGAATCTCTTTATATGAGGAGGAAATTCTCCTTTCAAGTGATAGCACTTAAGATCTAAAAACTTGAAATCGTTAAGGAATTTCACAGGAACAAGTTCCTCCACTTCGGGCAATTTTACATAAAATATCTCCTTTGTCCCAGTAGTCATTTTCAAGCTTATAAAATTTGCATAAAATATCTCTTTTGTCCCAGTATTCATTTTACAAGTTTCTCCACTTAAGATTTATTCAAGCTTTTAAATTAAAAAAGCAGAAAATTAAAACTAAGCAAAGATGGACATGAGACTCAATATACACAGTGAGCTGCATAGATCTAAATAAAAATAGCTCCCCAGTTTTGTCAGAACTAAGCTATATACATATTTTAGACATTTGCAATGAGATTTAATGAAATTGTGAAAACGTATCTGCTTCAAAGAATAAAAGAATAAACTAAAATCTATGTGTACTATATCGTAATGATGGGTGCCTAATCTATTGTGTGGAAGATTTCACCATGGCTGAAAATAAAGGTAAGCAGTGAACAGAATTAATTGGATGGGCACAATCAACCCTTCACCACGAGCAAAGCTAAACCAATGGAATTAGAAAATGGGTGAAACGTGAAATCTGTCATTAAAATAAAATTAATAATCTCAAAAAATTATAAATTAAGGCATCATACATAATGAAGGAAATGGAGTAGTCAACCATGTTCATTTCAATTTTCATCCATCATTTCAGCAAGATGAAAAAAATATTCCATTGATTAAAAATGTGAGACATTCAACCATGCCAAAGTTCTATCCAAGTATAATATGTTGAAATTGAAAGCATACAAACCAAAAATATGGATTATAACAAACAAGAGCCACCCTGCAACAGATCGCCATAGGTGATGTACCAATAACTACTGCTTAGGTGAGTAAGTCAAGCCCAAACAACAAATCTAAAAATCAATATAATTGTGGTTGGGTTTCCTCTTTTATCTTTGTAATGTGAACATCAGACAGAGAACATGGCAGAACTCACAAAAATAGAATGGAGAGGCAGCTCCAAATGGCTAGAAACAATAAATGTGATAGCCAATAATGTCCATGTACCAAAGGGATTAAGCGATGGGATAGGTATCACAAAGAACGTGCTCATCAAAAAACTCATCTTTAGGTTCAAACCCTCCAACAGGTGAATGACTAATCAATCAGCACCAACCAGACAATAGACTTTTGGTTCACAAAAATCAATTCTAACTCACTCAGCAAATCAATAAAGTGACCAGCTCTTGTAGAAATAGAAATTTGAGTCAGCAACAATGACTAAGAGAATGGCAAACCGATGAACTATCTAGTTCTGGAAAAACTTGGCTGTAATGAAGCAAATGACCATAGTCAAAGGCATCAAAATAACACACATAGTGAAGCAATTTGTAGCAATAATGTGAAAAGAGGCAGAGGAAAGCAAGGCTGTCAGGTCAAGGACCCAAGTAGAAAAGGCAAAAGAGTAATGATGAGTTAAAGCTACCAGACTAGGATATGGATAGCATGAGAGTATAGTGCTCAAAAGTGTGACCAATGTAGCCCAAATGAAGGACCCTTTTGCCATCCACATGGCCACAAAAATGATCCTTGCAAGACCCATTATGGTACTCTCAAAGCAACATCTGCACTACTTTTAGGAAATGCTTGACATTTTGTGGCAACAAACATGGAAAAAAGTTATCTTGCCATGAAAGAAATATAATTCCTTGAGTATATCCTGGGCGCAAATGGGGTTCATATGGATTCATTCAAGATTTGCAGTATCCATGAATCATCTTTACCAAAGGCCCTCATAAATTTTGCAATTTTCATGGTTTGGCAAATTACTATAGGGAGTTGATCTTGGATTTTCTTGTAATGCTTGGCCATTGAATCGAGCTACCTAAGGTAGTGTTGTTACACCCCAAATTGTGACGTTACTATTTTCCATTATTAGATAGAGTAAATGTGAATCCTGGAGATGAATTAATGATGCTTATACCTGGTTTTTAATATGAATGTTGTTTCATTTGATGTTATTATTGGTGAAATACTGCATAAAGGAGACTAGAAGATTATTGATTTGTGAATAATCTAACTTTTGAAATGTTTCATGTATACTGCTTGTTTTGAGCATATGACTCCCGTTGTCGTGTCATGGTGTGCAAGTAAAAGGACCATTCCTCCAAGCGGAGGAGAAATATCACTCGGGGAGGAGCTTGGTCGGGTAAACAGTAACAAGTACCAAATGAGCATACACACACATCCTATAGATTGTGTAAGCTAAGTCAGTTTAAGTTATGGCTAAGTCATCCGTAGGCTTGTTTGTTGACATTAGGAGTCTTATCTTCTTCTGAATGCATGAATAAGTGATGCTTGCCTATGTAACTGAATATGGAAATATGTTACTGGTTAGGAGGTGGGCATGGATACATGTAATATACATGTATCCATAAGTATATTCATGTCGATGCAAATGTATGAGAGCAAATGGATATGCCATACGAGTGCATCAATATAAATACATTTATGAATACGTATATGTATAGGAAAATATACAAGCAAATATACATGTATACATACCCACAACCAACCTGTCGTATATATGTGAATATGAATGATATTATGTTGACATTACCTCAGAATCTACATATACACATATACATAGGTATGTATAATGAAAGTATGTTGACTAGCTTGCAGTATACGTACTTTGTAATTAAATATGTATGTGTGTATACATGTATATATGTAAAGGTAAATATAATTATATATTTAATATTATATAAAATATATATATAATATAGTTTTTACAAAATATATATGTATATATGTATATAAGTTTATTTAAATTATTAAATTTAAATATATATACATAGATATATATTATGTAAATTAAAGCTATACTATATATATATTAATATAATAAAATAAATATATAAATATATGTTATTTTGTGATAATGGAATGGAAATCGAATAAAGTTTTAAATGGCACTTTATTTAAATATCATAAAGTGTTGAAAAGAAATCGAAATTTAGAAATAAGAGACTTTATTTTCTCAAAGCTAAATATTTCTTTAAAACTATGGAAGTCGATTAACTCCATGAAATAAAATAATGTGACTTCAAAATGAATCGAATGCCTAGGCAAAACATGCCATGATGGAAATATTTCATTTCAAACTATGGGAAACTTTAGAAAAGGAAAATAAAACAAAATAAAGGAAATTACTGTGAAGTGAAAAATGCGCGACTGAGTTCTCACGCCATGAGCAAGTCAAGCGACTTGGATGAAGCTGAGTATTTGGCTATCAAACCCCATAAAATGGCAACTTGGAATGCAGGCACACTTGACCTTTTCATCCTTGTTGAATCATCAAAACGAACTGCTAAGTTTATGCGCCTAAAATAGAAAAACCCCTGTAGGTGGCAATAAGTTTTTATTTCACCATGAGCCTTTGATTTAGTCTTCTAATTGCTGTCAATTTCTTGAGTATGATTCATCATTTTATGGCTGGAAACCAGCGCCATCTCTGAGTTGAAAATGTCTTGTGGTGAGTGCTAGCAATTGGCATGCCCGTACAAGAGGAATTTGTTGGAGACTGGGGCTGTATAAATAGCCGCACCCTTCCTCATTTGGATATATCTCTCTCTTCTTGTTTTCTATGCATCATCATTGGAGAAATACGCATCTCTTTCTGTGAATCATTATGGTCTTCTTCTAAGAGTAGAAGAATCATATTCTGAGAGCCATCACAATTTCTGAGAAGAATCATTACTTTCTGAGAGCAAAAATCATATAATTTTTGTGAGACAATTCATCAATACATCATCTAAGAAGTCGAATTTCATCTCTTGCAATGGATTGAAGGGGAATTTCTGTGTGAGAAAAGCAGAAAGTGGAAAGAGAATTTTGCCAAGCTAATTCAAAGTGCTAGAAGTGTTGTGCGAATTACCTTAGTTCAGCAACTTTTGGGAAACGCTTTAATCCAGGCATGGGATATTCTTTTACCATCCACGGCACTATTAAATTCTCACATATTTTGAAAAGATTATGTTTTATGACTGTGCTTAAATAGTTATATGTTCTTGAACTCCGGCTGTATGTTCAATATTCAGCATAATAGCTTGCATCTAGGGAATATGATGTTTAGAGCTTAAAAGATGCAATTTTACTAAGAAAAGTGTAAATAAGTCATTCATAGCTGTATTTTTGTGTGAAAGAAAGAATGAGTTGTTTTATGAATTGCTTTACCTATTTGTACTCAGCCAAAAAAATAGATAAAGGTTAAAGGTTGCTTATTATGTGCAACGCATTTCTTGTATGATCTCCATATAAGGAGAATATGCTTTAAAGTAGTTACTAAATACTAGGACGGAGATGATAGCATCGAATCAAGTACAATCCACAGCTTAAGTTAATAGATTAACTTAGTGAAGCTTGTGTAACTCCTAGGATAATGATTTCCAGTATAGGAGAGGAATTTGAGTTACTTGTTATGCTTTTCATTTCTAGTAGGTTAGCATGATGTAGGAAGTCTAGGGTACGCACTATCCCGGAAGGACTAACCTACGCGTAGTGTAAGAAAGCCTTAATGCAAATCGGCCCTGAGTAGTGTATATGATAGATGACCTTCATTCGAAGTATTGAATGAGAATACTTTGGCCAAAGTAGTGAAATGTACAACATCCACTTAGGTGTGAAATAGTTGAGACTACACTGTCAATTCATTGTGATCCCGTATTACATACTAGTTCAAGAGTTGTCGTATGCACAGGACCTAGTTATGTAGAAACACAACACTATGCTCAGTTGGTAATCATTAAAGGATACCCTACCAATCTCTTCTTTGAAGGGAGGGCCATTTATCTAACGATAGGTGTGCGAGGGACCACATTATAAGTCCGTGGTTGGCGGAAAAGCGCCCAAGTGATGTTTCTCCTCCATAGCAAGCAGCCAATGTACCAAGATTTGAAAGGACGAACTCTTGGACCTTCTTACTACTATTTGTTCTAAAGCTCATTGGAGCTATGTCAGTTAAGGTATGTGTTCTTGTTTCATGTACTTGTGAAGTTAGTATATTGAAATGGAATCTTTATTGTAATTAATATAGCAATATGTTCATGTATTATCAATAAAGAAAAGGAAAAATTTTATTGCAATGTCATGATAACATGTTTACATACTTGAAGGATGTAAATTTTTGAAAATTTTAATCATCTACCGAAGAGTCTGCACAAGTGCAAAAACAATTTCCGTTTGATTTACAGCCCAACAAAAAACATTCAAGGAAATGAAATGTAAACTCCATTTTCACCAATGCTCACATTACCATATATTTAGCAACCATTGGAGATTCAAACTGATGCATTCAAGCATGCCCTTAGAGCTATACTGTACAACATTTCTGAAATGGGGAGGGTAGAGGATGGTGGGATGCATTTCTAGGACAGTAAGGGATGGGAGACCTTTTGTAGGAGAAAACAAGGGATGACAATTAAAAAATAGGAAAAAAAATTAAAATATAGGAAATTTCAATTATTCATATTTAGGACATTCATCATGCACATTGTAGAACCATATTACATAACATTACAGCTGAATTGAAAGTTCACATAAGCATTGATACACAAATTAACAAAATTTCATTGGTCTCTGTGAGATACCAATTCAATTTATTTCACAACAGCAAAGAATGTCACAGAATGGCACTACTCAGATTTGTGCATGGAAATAAAGCAAACTCAATACCAAACGATATACATCCAAATATGTAGGATAACAATTGCATATGATTTCACAGTAACAACACTAAATGGAACGATTGCCCCTGAAATATGTATGACTCATGGGAACAAGGCAATAACACAGATTAATAGCCGAAAGTTACCAACAGGAATTGTCTTCACAGCAGTGATGAAACACAGAGTATTAATTGAGAGATACCAAGTACTGAATACACCAACCAAACTAAATGATTACACAAAATGCTCATACACTCAGATCTGGAAAAGATACCAGTCACAGATTGTCTGCGAACACAGAATGTCGCCCCTCGGTCGATTTGGAAATTACATTGTTTGGACTTCATTCATGAACAGCAGAGCTAATTTGCACTGTCAGAAGTCAACATGGAATGCTCCTCATTATGGAATCAAGGTATGAATGGTTCGATAACCTCCTAGAATATTCAGCAATGAGATCACATGCGCCCTGGGGTTGAAAATTTAGCGATTGGTGTGACTGACAGTGCCTTAAAGTGGTGCCTCCATCTGAGGATTCTCCTGTCGCACTTTGATGGTAATGAATTTTGAGCAGGCTGAAGCCCACTCGCTTGGAAGTGGCACAAATGTCGCCTTGGGGTGGTGTGAGTCAGAGGCTCCGCCACCAATTCGTCCCAAGTGTTGGTCTAACTCGGCTCTCTTCCTTAGTCAATTCAAACCTGAAATGGAAGCATTAGATTAGGGACGGATGATAGCGCAAAATGAAAGGGAACCGCAGCCGCAAGGGGAGGTTTGCATCTCACCTTGCAATGAATTTGGCAAAGGTTTTCGTCCCTGCAAAATTCAAGACAACTCGTCCAACTATGGTGCTGATCTCCAAAACAAATCCTTCAAATATATATACCAGCATCTATGTGACCCAAATGGGTCGGCCAAAGTTATTTAAAATATTTATTATTATTTAAAAATAATTATTATTATATTATTTAATATAATTTAAATATATTTAGTTTAAAATTAGTGTTGAGAAACACTATTCTCTTGCCCAAAATGAATTTAGGCCCTAGGCGGAATTGGGAACATGACTACTCAAGCAACCTCAAATTTGCATGCTCAAAGATCTCCACACCTTCCCACGTTGCATCTTCGATAGGCAGAGTCTTCCATTTCACCAAATATTTTGAGATTACCTTGTTCCTCAACCTTTTCTCCCTCACATCCAGGACTGATTCAGGTTCAAATACCAATTTTCCTTCATCATCAAGAGGGGGCAGCTCTATTGAAGGTGTGACCTGCTATCCAATTGCCCCTTTGAGGCATGACACATGAAAGATGTGAATTTTGTTGTCCTTGGGCAACTCCAATTCGTATGCAACTTCTCCAATCTTCCTTACAATCTGACAAGATCCACAAAACCTTTTTTTCAGCTTTTTTGCACCATTCCCCTTGAAGGTGGACTGCCTATAGGGCTGCAACCTCAAGTAAGCCATATCGCCAACCTCAAAAACTCTTTGTTCTATGTCAATCTACATACATCTTTTGCTGATGTTGGGCACATAAATTCTCCTTGAGGGCATTCAAGATATCCATACTTTGTTATACTATATTTGCTCCAAGGACCCTACTATTGGTAAGGATCAAATCCATCAATGAAGTAGCATCATAACCATAAAGAGCTTTGAAAGGTGACATACCTATAGACATGTGATGTATGGTATTGTAGCAAAACTCCCCTAAGTGTAACCACTTAATCCAAGTTGTTTGCTGCCTTGTGACATAGTTCCTTAGGTAGCCTTCAATCTATTTGTTCAAAATTTCAGTTTGTCCATCTATTTGTAGATGGTAGCTAGTGCTTGGAGTCAATTCTGTGTGAGTGAAACGAAAGAGATCTTGGCAAAACAAGTAGATGAATCTGTTGTCCCTATCACTCACAATGTTCTTGGGCAGCCCATGAAGTCTAAATATCTCTCTAAAAAACAAATCAATAACTTGAGGGGCCTTATATTCTAAAGGAATAGCATGGAAATGAGCATATTTTGTAAGCCTATCAACCACCACATAAATATAGTCCTTACCTTGCACCTTAGGCAACCCACTAATGAAATCCATGGAGATGCTTTCCCATTTTTGATTTGGGATGGGCAAGGGCTGCAACAAACCAGCTAGAAAGACATGCTCAGTCTTGTTTTGTTGGCACACCAAACACTCCCTAACATGTTGCAACACATCATTTTTTAGTCCCTTCCATGAAAAATGCTCTCTTACTTGCTTGTATGTTTTGTAGAACCTAGATGACCAGCAAAAGGTGTGTCATGACAAGCTCTCATAATCCTCTCCTTTACCTTAGATCTCAGCACAAGATACACATGATCTTTGTAAAGGATGAGGTCTTCAACCACTTTGTATCTATCATCATGCAACTTCCCATCTAAAGTGTCAATAGCAAAGGAATCTTTGGCATATTAAGCTATTATGGTAGCCTTCCATTCAACAGATATATTAGAAATAGAACAGAAATAAGGCTTCCTAGAGAGTGCATCAGCCACCACATTGTTTTTTCCCTTCACATACTCAATATCAAAATCATAGGCTTGAAGTTTTCTTACCCATTTTTGCTGCCTATCATTCAAATCATACTGATTGAGGAAGAACTTGAGGCTGTTATGATCCGTTTTGACCACAAACTTCCCACACTCCAAGTATTGTCTAAATTTGGCAAGTGCATGCATGATAGCTAGCATCTCCTTGTCATAAATAGAGAAGCCCTTCTCTGAATCCTTGAGCTTCCTACTCTCATATGCTATAGGATGCCTATTTTGAATCAAAACCGCTCCAATACCCTCTCCTGAAGCATCACACTCAAGTACAAAAGGAAGTGAGAAATCTAGAATGGCCAAAACAAGACATGAACTCATTACCTCCTTAAGCTTATCAAAATCTTGTTGTGTTGCAGGGCTCCAAGAGAATGCCCCTTTCTTCGTCAAATTGGTCAATGGAGCTGCAAGTTGTGAAAACCCTTACACAAACCTCCTATAGTAGCTACATAAGCCCACAAATCCACTCAATTGTGACAAATTCCTTAGTCTAGGCCAATCTTGGATTGCCTTGATCTTCACATCAACACTAACACCTTGAGCACTAATCTTATGCCCCAAATACAAAATTGCAGTCAAGCCAAACTCACATTTTGATACCTTGGCATAGAATGAATGTTGTTCAAGAATGCCAAGCACCTCATCTATGTGCTTCAAGTGATTCTCCTATGTCCTACTATAGATCAAGATGTCATCAAAGAAAACCAAAACAAATTTCCCCAATTATAGAATGAATCCTGGTTCATACATGGTTGGAAGGTGGTAGGGGCATTGGTCAACCCAAATGGCGTGAACAAAAACACGTAATGCCCATAGTGACACCTGAAAGTCGTCTTATGCACATCCTCCTCTCGCACTCTTATTTGATGGTATCCTGAACACAAGTCAATCTTAGAGAATTATACTGCCCCATGAAGCTCATCTATCAACTCATCAATCCTAGGTATGGGGTAATGATTTTTAATTGTCTTCTTATTGAGTGCTTTATAGTCAATACACATCCTCAATGTCCCATCCTTCTTCTTGTCCAACACCACAAATGAAGCAAAAGGGCTAGAACTCGAACAGATGTGCCCCATGTCCAACAACTCCTTGATTGCCTTCTCAATCTATTCCTTATACATCCTAGGATGCCGATAGGGAGTAGTGATAATAGGCTTCGCTCCCTCCTCCAACTCAATCACATGTTGAAACCCTCTGTCTTGTGGTAATCCAAAAGGGATCTCCCTAAACACCTTACATTGCTTGTCTAGGATGGATTGGATGTCAATGGGGTAGGATCTCCCCTCCTTTGGTGGACTAGTATCTGTGATCAAACACTCAGCTGCCCAAACCACTTCATCCCTACGAAAAGATCTCTCCATCCTCTTGGCTGAAACTACCATACGGCCTCCTTTGGATAAGCCTCGAAGGATGACCTCCTTCCCATCAGATTTGAACTTCAACTCCATGGTTTAATAGTTCTACATGTATTCCCCAAGCGAGCGTAACCATTGCACTCCCAACACCACATCTGTCTCGCCAATGCCAATTATGTAGAAATCATCCTGCATCTTGTGTATTAAGACCAACTCCAACTATTGAATCTAGCGAGTACATGGAATAGTATATCCATCTACAACTATTACATTAAATCTCTCAAAGTCTTTAGTCCTTAGACCCATCTTAGCTACTAGCCCTTCATCAAAGAAATTATGGGTGGCTCCACTATCTATTAAGACTATCACCTTTTGCCCTTGTAGGACCCATCTAATATGGAAAGAGTGATATCTTGGCGCTCCTAAAAGTGTTGCAAGAGTGCCCCTTGAATGTTCTCCTTCTATTGTCCCCTCATGCTCATCCTCATTAGTAATGCCCTCGGGTTCACCTTCTCCATCCTCCGCATCATTATTAGAAACTACCTCAATATAGTGAATTTGTCCTTTCCCCAAACACCTGTGACCTGGTACCCAAGGCTCCCTATAAGTAAAACATAACTTTTTCCTTCAGAGCTCATTCTTAGACTCATCCATCCTATTAGACTTTGGAGGTAAGATCTTCAATTGCAGAACAGTTTTGTGAAATGGCTTCCTCTACTGTCCTATTGGTGCATTCTTGGAAATAAGTTTATTCTTCACGACAGAGTCCTCTAGGTTTAAGGCCCTTCGAATAGCGTCCTCCAAGGACATTGGCTCAAAAGCCCTCACCAACCAACAAAATGACTCTAATAACCCCTGGATGAACAAGAACATAAGTCTCTTGTCCGTTACATCTAGAACCATAACACCAAGTCTTTGAAATTTTGTGACATAATCTTCCACTATCCCATGTTGCCTTAACCATGTTAACTCCCTGAAATACACCTCCAGATATGTTCTATCAAATCTATCTATGAGTTTTTGTGTGAAATCAGCATATGTAGTTGTTGTACCCAAACCAAATCTTTCGCTTCATTAAGGCATTTTGCTTAAAATACTCTAAACCTTGTAAAACTGATGTCAAAACATAGTTTTTGGAAAAATCAAGTATGGGTTTTTAGTCAATTTGATGTTAGGAAGATACTAGAAAAAATTGAAAATTTTGAAAATTAGGGTTTTTGGACCCCTCTTTTTAGGTCAAAACCCTAAAAATTGAAACTTGTCAGAATTGATTGAAAATTGTTCTGATTGGTTTATTTCACTTCACAATCACAATGGTGAAGTCAAAGTTAGTTAGAAGTCAGTTTAAGTCTGGTGGGTAGTTTTCACTTTTTTAGGAGAAAAATTAGGACCTCTAAGGTCGTCAATGGCAGATGACCAGATACCAGGTGTTGAAATCTAAGCTTAAAACGCTCAAATGAAGAATCTATGGCGAGATAGGTGCAAAATATTGCTTTGTCTTGGAGGGGATTTTTCGCCAAGGTGAAAATCATCAAAAAAATTCTAACTCTAGAATAAAAGAGCCCCTAGGGGCTAGGGGCGCCCTAGATTTCAAAGCCCCAGATTTCATTTTTGAGATTTGTCACTTCCAAGAAAACTTCTCTAGAATACTATTAGCTTCGTGATGAGCCTACTAGCCAGCTTGAAAGATCTGTCTAGCACCTGATACAAGAAATTGAATGAGAAACGAGGGAGTTGGAAAAATGACCAACACTGGCAAGAAAAGCGCCCCTAAAGGCCAGGGACACCCATCTTTTTGAGGTACCAGATGAAGGTTTCTAACCAAATAATACCTAGAATGTTTTTCTCAGACTCGATCAGGCTTCACAACGAATCTGTCAGCGAGTTAATCTGAGTTGCTAAACTGCCAAAATCAAGAGTCAAACATGAGGTCTAATCATGGTCAAAATGTCAAGGAAACAACAAAAGCGCCCCTGGAGGCTAGGGGTGCCCAAGGTTTTGGAGCCTTAAATGCAGTTTTTTTTTTGTCATCTCAGATATTCGTCTTGTCTGTGATGCTTCTAGCTTTTCATTGCATACCCCAGTCGGGTCAAAGGACTTCTCAACAGCCTGCAGCCAGGGATTAAGTGTGCATTCAGCCAGTTTGAAAAATGGCTCTCTGAGAACAAAAGTGCCCTTGGAGGCCAAGGGCGCCCATGATTTTCACCTAGCAGATGATGTTTTTGGGGAAAGTTCTCTCCAAGAGCTCACAATCAGAATGGAGCCAGCTCCGCAGTGAGTCTGTCAGTCAGGGGCGCCCATGATTTTCACCTAGCAGATGATGTTTTTGGGGAAAGTTCTCTCCAAGAGCTCACAATCAGAATGGAGCCAGCTCCGCAATGAGCCTGTTACTCAGTTCTGAAGTTTTGCCAAACGCAGAAGAACGCGAAATGAAGGGAGGTCAAAATCACCTTCAAAATGATGAAAATGCATGAAAATTGACTAAGCTGAAGCCAAAAGCACCTCTAGAGGCAGGGGGCACCCTAAATTTTGAAGCCTCACATCTTATGAATTAGGGATTGCAGCCTCAAGGAGTTTCTTGTCAGTTTTGATCCTGCTCTTCAATGAAATTGTCAGCCAGTCTTTTGGACACATTAGTCAATTAGTCAATCAGAATCAGTGATCGAACATGGGCTCCGGTGAGGTTTGCAAATTGAAATTTTCAAGAAAATTTCTAACTTTGGAAAAGTGACACCTAAAGTCAAAAGTTTGACTTTTTGAACTCAAATGCATGGGCTGCCCCAAAAAGGTGGAATTTGTTAACTGAATTTAAATAATATTTAATCTTTAGTTAGTCGACTTCAACTGGACTTAATTTTTGCTTGCAAAGGGGCGACTTATTTTTGCATGCACAGTTAACTTAAGTACTTGAAGGTGGCGCCCAATTTAGGGCTAATTTCTCAATCTATTAACTGAATTTGAGGTCCAATCAAAAGATAGCGTGCATTTTAGAGGTCCAATCAGAGGGTGGCACCTAAATTTAGGAATTGGAAGCATATTATGAAGCCTTAAGACTTGAATTAATTTATTTAAGTCATATTGGCGTCTGTTATTCACATCACAGGTGGAAGCAAACACGTATTTCTCAAGCACGCAAAGATCTGAAGGCGCTACAAGCAATATTTTTCAGTGTTCTTCACAGTGCCAGGTCCAGATTGTTTAGAAGATATATTTTTCAAACTGCATGCAGACTCCATCAAATCCACTTCAAGCATAAGCAACTTTTACAGAGGCAAAATAATAACACTTCTATTTTCTATCTCTATGTTATACCCAAACCAAATTTTTTGCTTCATTAAGGCATTTTGCTTAAAAGAGTCTAAACCTTGTTAAAATGATGTCAAAATACAATTTTTGGGCAAGTCAAGTATGGACTTTGGTCAATGTCATGTCTGTCATCAGCAACAATTTGTCAGTACCTAGAGGTTAGAACCTGAGCCTAGGACTCAAAGCAAGACATGTTATGATGGAGAAGTGTTTCACGACAGAGTTATACTCCTACAAGGTCAATTCAATAGCCAGAACAGTGTTTACCAAGGCAGAAACATATAAAGATATTTCGCATGACTTGGAGTTTCATTTAGGGTTTTCGTTAAACTGACGGTAGTGTTCCAGTTAACTTGCTTTCAATAAGGACGTGCATGCTTGCACATGTCCATTTAGATTAGATGTATCGGTTAACTGATGGTAGCTTTCCAGTTAACTGTATAGTTTACTTTATTAGGGTTTAGCAATAAAATTTTGTATGCATTGCAAGACTGTAGTTGACTCAAGGTGATTTTAGGGTTCCCTACACCTTTTGATGTCTATAAATAAGAGCTTTCAGCTCATTTGTAAATAACTTTTGCACGAGAGAGTAATATATGTTGCGCCCACCTTGCCTGTAATATTGCTTATTTTGTATCTGTTCACAAGTATTTATTATGATGATGAATTGTTATGCCACTTGGGTTTCATGTTGTTATTATGGTGAATGCTTATCTTAGTTAAATATAGTGGCTAGTTTGATCATAAATTGTATGTGTGTTTCATCTATGCAATTTACTATCCTAGTTGGCTATCTTTTATGTTTTGTTTCTAATAAGCCTATTCAGATTGAGCAAATAGTTGAGCCCACCTTGCCTTCACGTTGTGAATCTATACCTGGTTTATCATATATTTGTCGTTTCCAATAAACTTCTTCCCAGCCAAGCAAATAGTTGAGCCCACCTTGCCTTCATGTTGTGAATCTATACCTGAATTTTATCGTATAAAATCATTCCCGCTTTGTTTCCTCATGCTCTGAGTTCTTGAGGAGATTGGATAGTATAGGCTAGTTAGTTTTGAGTTGTAGTTAAGATCTGTGAAACCAGAAAATCCTTAGCTACAACGTTCGTGGTTTTTCTTAAACCTTGTGCCTCTTTCAGCTGAGACAAAAAGATAGGAATTAGTTTAGTTTATTTTTTTCAAGCATTTGTCCACACAACGAGGGAGCTTCCCCTCCTAATTTGAAGAGCACTCATCATGCAGTGTGCATAGTTGTCTGTACCAATTTGCACTCCAGAGGTGTTAATTGTTACGCCAACACTCTAAAATTCTTCTATTCTTGTCTTAGGTTTTCTCTTGCATGTCAAAGTAAACGGCAAAATTTTCAGAATCTGATCATCTAGGTTCACATATTTCAGCATCAACAGTAACACCCATGTCTTAGATTTTTTCAAGAAAATATTACTGTATCATAGGTAATTGGTAAAAATTAGATGTATTTACTAATGATCAAATCGATCATTAAATAGAATTACAATGAACGAAGTTTCCAATAAGAAACTCGTCAGAATTAAAAAGAATCTAATTATACAAGATTTACACAATATTGACCATTAAACAAAATAGAAACAAATAATACGAAGATATTATTCTAATACCCTCCCTTAATGGTCAATTTGTTTACTACGCCAAGCAGCCCTCTGAATTTTACAAACTTATCTAGACTGAGCGACTTGGTGAGAATATCTGTTGTCTGCTCCTCTGTTGGAACATACAGCAACTAAACTGATTCATCTTCAACCAGCTTTCGAATGAAGTGACAATGAGTTTCCACATGCTTGGTTCTTTCATGGAAGACCGGATTCTTGGCAAATTTGAGAACTCCATGATTATCATAGAACAAGGGAGTCGGATCTGCTTGAGATATTTGCATATCTGCAAGCATCCGACGAAGCCAAACTACCTCACATGCTACTTTTACTGCTCCCCGATACTCTACTTCTGTCGAGGAGAGAGCCACTGCTTGTTGCTTCTTACTAGTCCAGGTGACTACATCGGATCCCAAACTGAACACATACCCAAAAGTTGATTTCCTGTAATCAACCGAACCTGCCCAATCTAAATCTTGTGAAACCACTGAGCTTAGGATCGTGACTCCGAGTGTATAAGAGTCCAAAATCAAAAGTGCCCTTCACATAACGTAGCACATGCTTCGCTACTACCCAATGATCAGCCTTGGGGGCTGTCATGAAGCGTGAAATGTAGCTCACTACAAAACTGAGGTCAAGTCTAGTGGCAGTGAGATAGATGAGGCTGCCCACTAGTTGCCTGAACAATGATTCATCTACAACAGGTGAGTCGGACTTAGTTGACAACTTAAGCCCTTTTCCCATGGGTGTGGAGGTAAGTTTGCAATCCTGCATACGGAACTTATCCAGAAGACTTCGAGCATACTTGGACTGGGAGATGAAGATACTGCTCTCTGTCTGCCAAACCTCAACACCTAAACAGTAATGCAAAAGTCCCAAATCTGTCATGTCAAAAGTGCTACACAAATCCTATTTGATCTCAGCGATCAAATGTGCCGAACCGCCAGTAATGACCAAGTCATCCACATAGATAACAACAAAAAGTATATCACTACCAGTCTGTTTGACATACAGGTTAGAGTCAGATGGACTCCGTTAAAAGCCATGTTCTGTAAGGTACTAATCAATCTTGATGTACCAAGCCTGAGGAGCCTGTTTCAGGCCATAGAGTGCTTTGACCAATCTGCACACCTTTTGTTCTTGACCAGCAACTTTGAAACCGGGAGGCTGCGCTATGTAGACCTCTTCCTTCAAGTCACCATTGAAGAAAGCACTCTTGACGTCCATCTGATGGACTTTCCAACCAAACTGGGCTGCTAAGGCAAGGACGAGCCGTATGGTACTCATTTTGGCCTTAGGAGCAAAGGTCTCCTCGTAGTCAATGCCTTCTTTCTATGAGAACCCCCATGCGACCAGACGAGCTTTGTACTTGTCAAGGGTTTCGTCAACTTTGTATTTCACCTTATACACCCATTTGCAGCTAATGGGCTTCTTCCTTGGAGGAAGATCAGAAAGGACCTAAGTGTGATTCTTCTGAAGACTCTGGTATTCAGATTCCATCACCTTTTCCCACTCAGAAATTCCTTTAGCCTCTGAATATGTCTGAGGCTCATAGACACTGTGAATGTTGGCCATAAGAGCAAAATTGACTGTAGCCTGCTGTTTGCTCTTATTTCTAGATTATCTACCCACAACGAGCTCATCATTGTGAAGATCACTAATACTCTTAAGCCACCATTTTGGCTAGAGAGTAGAACTACCAACATCAGATATAACAGGAGTTGGAACTGGATCTGGAACAAGTTCAGCAGGGGGATTGTCATTATCATCCGGAGGAAAATCAAGTTGAGCATCATCAAAAACTAACTCTTCGTCATCCCTCCCATCAGGTGAACCCAACGGAAGTCGAACACCCAAATCAAAAGCTTTCAAGGGCTGATCCTCTGAATGCTGAACAGGTGAGGAAAGATGAAACGGTCCTCATTCTTCATCAAAGACAACATCCCGACTAAAGATTAGATGATTAGTGTCTACATCAATTAGCCAGTATGCCTTATGGTTATCACTATACCTTGTGAACAGCAGTTTCTGGCTCTTGGAATCCAACTTAGAGCGCTTGACATCTGGAATCCAAACATATGCAAGAGAGCCAAAGACTTTCAAATGATTGATCCTGGGTTTGCAACCAGTCTAGGCTTCCTCAAGAGTCTTCCCCTTAATGGCATGAGTGGGTGACCTATTAAGGAGATAGACTGCAATATTGACTGCTCCTGCCCAAAACTTGGTAGGAAAACTCCTGTGTTGTAACATGGAGCAAGCCATCTCAACAATCGTACAATTGCGCCACTCTACAACACCGTTTTGCTGAGGAGTGTAGGGTGTGGTTAACTATCGTTTAATCCCATGTGTATCACAGAAGTTGGAGAATGCACTAGAACATAATTCCCCCCCATTATCTAACCTAAGAGTTATGATGCAAGAACTGGACTCTTTTTCTACCAAGGCTTTAAACTTCTAAAATACATTAAAGACTTTGGACTTTTGCTTAAGAAAGTACACCCACATTTTCCTACTAAAATCATCAACAAAAAGTAGAAAGTACTTGCAACTAGTTACAGAAGGAGTAGACATAGGCCCACAAACATCAACATGAACTAATTGAAGTACCTTAGAAGCTCGCCAAGCGTCGCCATCTGGGAACGGTGTCCGATGTTGCTTCCCGGCCTGACAAGCACCACAAACGCCCTGATGTTGAGTCTAATGTCAGGTAAACCAGCTACAAGTCCCTCCCGAGCAAGCTGAGAGAGATAGTGCACGTTCAAGTGCCCATACCACTGGTGCCAAAGATTGATGACAGCTAAATTCCTAGTTGCCATGGCTACCTCTGGAGAATCACCTGTGTCCACAAGCCTGTAAAGGCCGTGATCCTCTATACCAATGGCCACTGTTGTGCGAGTCTCCCGATGTACAATAGAACATTTGTGCGAGCTGAACACCACATCCATCTGAGGAGAATGTCACATTATCTGACTGACTGAGAGAAGGTTGAGTTCCATATCAAGTACATAATATACGTTGAGGAATATGAAATTCCTCCCACCAGATTGAACCTAAACAGTGCCTGTACCGACAACTGTGTAGTCTTCGCCTCCAAAAATCACTTAGTCAGTGCAAGGGGAAAAGTCTATGAACCAGTCACGTCGATAAGTGAAATGACACGAGGCACCAGAATCAATGTACCAAGCAGAGGATTTAACATGGTTTGCAGGCCTTTTCGCCATGAGTGCATAAAAGGCAGATTCCTTCTACTCGGAGTGCTCGGCCACATTTGCTTTCTGTTGAAACCCTCCCTACTTTTATTCAGAAGCCAAACGTGCACGGCAATCCTTCTTCATGTGTCCAAACTTGTGACAATAGTTGCACTAAATGTTCTTTTTCTTAGTGCTGTCCTGAGATTGACCTGAGCCTTTTTGCTATGAAGGTTGACCTTTACCTTTATTCTTAGGCTGAGAGGAAGCTGCAAAAGCTTGTTCTATGGAGAAGAAGGATGCACTGCTACCAAATTGTTGTTTCCAGCGATCCTGCTGCAAGAGGATAGTGCAAAGCTTCAGAAACTTCAGATCAACATTAGTAGACGTAATGTTGAGAGTCTCTATGAAGTGTTCATAGGACTTAGGTAGGCTCTTCAGAGTGATCACGACTATGTCCTCTTTCTCCATTTTCTGACCAATAGCCTCCAATTGATCTCTAATCTCCTGGATTTTGTTCAGGTGCGTCTACAAAGTTGTCCTCTCATCCATCATGATAGAAAACAGCATGTTCTTCAGGAAGAACGCACGGCTCTTATCGGAAGTCTCATGAAGGCTTTTGAGATGATCCCAATACTCCTTAGTTGATTTGCCAATCAGAATCTGGGGTAACTGATCATCTGTTACTGAAAGCTTGATAAGCATTACTGCTTCACGGTTCTGCTCATCAAACTTCTCCTGAGTTTTATCTGCAGTGGTGGGTTGAGTAACATTGCCTAGAATCATCTGATCAAGGCAACGGTATTAAAAATGGTCATCATCTGCTGCTTCCAGGTGTTATAATTCTTGCCATTAAAACGTTGACTGCCTTCCAACATAATGTTGGTCAAAGAAGCCATCTTCACACTTTTTGAGGCACAAAAAATGAGGTACAAAGATGTTGAATGCACGAAACTTGAGGCACGAATTCCAATGCAAAAAATAGAGGCAGATTTAGGTACAGACTGTAGAAAGTACAATGTACATATGACACAAAATTCGAGGCATGGAAAACGATGTACCCAGAAAAATCCGGGACCAACCCAGTTGAGCTCTCAAAAAACCCACCAAGAATCTGCAATTAGAAAAAAAATTCAACTTGATCCGAAGGGTCAAAACCCTAGCCGAAAGTGCTGGAAACCTAGGCCGCCATTGAAGACCAAAAAAATTGCAGAAAACCAGCTCGAAATCTTCTAAAGACACAACAAACTGAGGGAAAAACCCTAGGCGATCCGAGTGAAGACAAAAAACCACTTTTAACTCAGAAATCGTGCCCAAAGTTGACTGCAAAACGTGGCACAAATATCTTCAATCCACGGCCAGAATTTTAGAAAAATCGCGCCTAAAAGATGCAAAAAATGCGTCCAAAAGAGAACACGAAATCGCACCCTAAAGAAAACAAAACGCTTGTCACAGACACAAAACAAAAACTGCGACCGAAATGGGTCACGAAATCTGTCAGTGGAGTCTTCAAAAACACAGGCAACAAACTACAGAGAGGTCACGCCCCTTAGAAGCTTGAAATTGCGCCCTTAGAATAGAAGAATTCCAGAAAACGCAATCGATGAAGGGAAAAAATCGCGCCACCAAAATAAATAAATAAATAAAATTCTCAAAGATGCATGATTTCATTCAAAAACCCCACGAAAATTCTTTCCAAAAGAGCCACGAATTTTCCAGACAAGCCACGACCTCAACCGGAGCACACAGGCAGGAGATTTTTCGAAAATATTTTCAAGCAAAAGTAATTTCGAAAAGAAATTATAAATTTTTCAAAATTATTTGCCTGGACTCTGATACCATATTATTGTAACACAGGTAATTGGTAAAAATTAGATGTATTTACTAATGATCAAACCGATCATTAAATAGAATTACAATGAACGAAGTTTCCAATAAGAAACTCGTCAGAATTAGAAAGAATTTAATTATACAAGATTTACACAATATTGACCATTAAACAAAATAGAAACAAATAATACGAAGATATTATTCTAATAGAAAATTGCCCCGTTGCTTCCATTTCTTAAGCACTATACTTTTTTCCGAAGATTCCTTTGCATGTGGGCCAAAACTCAAATTTTCCAAAATCGAATCATCTGGGTTTGGTTAGAATTCCATTACCTACAAAACCTATGTGCTAGTTTTTCTTGGGAAAATTGCCTCGGGAAACCTTAAAACCCCTACAGTTCTCAACAGAAAAGTCTTTGCATGCCTTGCTAAAACTCATTTTTCCAAATTTCTGATCATCTAGGTTTTCTTAGAATTCAATTCTCTAAAAAACCCACGTTTCAAAAAAATTCTGAAAAATCCTAAGCCATTTTTAGCTTTTTTTGAAAGTTGTCCGAACATATCCGACTTTACAATCAAAAATCCAGATTTTCAAAATGCAATTCAACCCAATAGAATATAAGGCCAAATCGGCCTTAGTTCACGACTTTTTGAAAACCTTTGACACAAACTTGGGTCATGTCTATCCAATGGTCAAACTAAGCACGTTGGAGGGCGTTAGTAGCACCACAGTGAAAAATCTTGAGCATTTCGGATTGCTGGCTGCGGCATCTATTCCCATCACAATGGCTAATCTTGAGTTTGTCATTGCATGCATAAAGCATTACAACTCATCCAAAAGATAAATCCAATCAGCTGATGGGTGAGTTATTTGTAGCCTCAAGTCGAGAGACGTCGAGAAATGCTTTGCCATTCCACCCCACTCAGATAATTTTGTCATAGTCATTGAGGGTTGCGACAAGATATGGTACGGAAACAAAGAAAGATCTCAGAAGAAGGTCGCTCAGAGGAGGCGAAAGGTAGTTCCAGTTGCAGAGCCGCCAGTGGTATTTTCTTCATTGCCTTCCACGTCAAGATCAAGACCCAGAGTGAAGACATGGAGCAATCCACCCAATGGTGTCGGAGTTAGCGGAAAGATGCAAAGGTGGCTGAAATTAAAGAAGATATTGTCGGTGCTATGAAGCTCATGAGTAGGTTCATCACACAGATCTCGTGTTGTTATCTTCATGAAAATGGTGAATACACTGAGCTCGAGGTTGTGCAAGCAGAATTCCAGAATCTGGTTCAAAATGGTCTTGATGGTGATCTTGTGACGTCCAAGTTGAATCACTTCTCGGTGATGTCAACAAGCTTTGACAAGTTGGTCGGAGAAATCAAAGAGTGCCAGAGAATGATCAAGGATGGAGATAAGGCATTGTGCAAGCAATCTATCATCGTGGATAGCGTCAAAGTGCCAGAAGATGAGACAGTCGACAAGTTCTTGGATGAGGTGATAACCAGTGATGGCTTGGAGTAGACAATCAATTAGATCCTAAAGTTATTCCCGAGGAAGAGTCAAAAGCAGCAGTTAAACTCAACATCAGTCTTGAGTTCTAATTGCTGATTTTATGCATGTTTATCTCATCCTCGGAGATATCTTTGGAGGAGGTCGGACTTTCAGTTAGGATCAGTTAACTGATGTTAGTTATTAGTTAACTTTCATTTCAATAAGGACTTGCAGGTTGCACATGTCCATTTAGTTTAGTCTTGTTTTGGTTAACTGATGGTAGTTTTCACTGTATAGTTTCATTTATTTAGGTTTAGCAATAAACTCTTGCATGCTTGCAAAACTGATTGTTGACTCAAGGTGATTTTAGGGTTACCTACACCTTTGGTGTCCATAAATAAGAGCACCCTTGCTCATTTGTAATTAACTCTTACTCGTAATAGCATACATGTTGAGCAACCTTACCTGTAGTATTGCTATTCAGTATTTGTTCAAGAACTTTTATTGTGATAATAAACAGCTGAGCCGCCTTACCTGAATGTTATTATTATGGTATTTGTTCACCTTAGTTAAATATAATTGTTGGTTTGATCGTTAATTGCATTGATAGGTCCTTCGTGTGATTTGTTGTCCCAGTTATTATTCTATGTTGTGATTAATAAGCTTTGTTTCATATCTACACCTCTGATAGGAGTTGTCTCCTCCTTGGGAATTTAGAAGTAAGGTTTATCGTGTGTTGTCATGATTAATAATCTTTGTTTCATATCTACACCTCGGATAGGAGTTGTCTCCTCCTTGGGAATTTAGAAGTGGAGATTATCGTTTGATGTTGTTGCCAATAACCTTTCTTTCAGCCTACGCCTTGGATAGGAGTCATCTCCTCCTTGGAAATCTTGACTTAAAGATTATCGTATAACCAATTCCCTGCTCCTAAGTCCTCATGCTTTGTTTCTTGAGGAAATAGGATAGTTTAGCATTTGCCTAGTTGTAGTTAAAGATCTGCAAAACCAGAGAAAATCCTTACCTACAATGTGTTTGGTTTCTTAACCTTGTGCCTCTTCCAGCTGAGTCAAAAAGATAGGATTTAGATCATTTACTTTTTCACGCATATCAGCAAAAGAGGGAGCTTCCCCTCCTAATTTGAAGAGCAGTCATTACGCACTGTGCATAGTTGTTTGTTGCCAATACGCACTCCAAAGGTGCGAATTGTAACGCCAATAGTAGCAACAAGGTTAAATCCTTGTGTCACGATGCCATGATGCCACCACTCGTAAGCCACACCCTCCAAATGTAGAATGGAAAACTTGATTACTTCATCTTCAGTCATAGGGCTGAGTGAAAAGTATGTATTTAATTTTTTAACCCAAGCTCAAGCAATAACATTTCTAGAACCATCAAACGTAGGAAGTGACAATTTACTTACTCTGTGCTGGAGTCTCTGTTAAATCGCTGCATAGGTTGCCTTCGGTCATTTCTCGATCCATTCCTTGGTCTGGCATTACTGTACTGTTCAAGGGAAATCTCCCTCCTAGTGATGGGATTTAGCCTCATATACTCCTCTATCACATTAGCGAAATCATTAGCAACCTAATTCTGCCCTTCTTCTTCCTATGGTATTTCTACCCTAGGCAACAAAGGGGGCTGGAAAGGTCTTGAGAGTTGATCCAATTGGTGTTATGTTTTGATTTCCAGCTCCAAACTACTTTGAGTTGCTCCCCTCAGCATTGTTTGGCATAGATCTGCTATTAGTGACTGCATTGGTAAAGTTTTGCATCATCTGCATCATTTGATTCATTTGTTCTTGCCTTTGCAAGAATGCCTTTATATCATCAGATTGCTCAACCATTTTCTTTTTACCTTTTCCTCCTATTCCACTGTCGCTCCTTTGAGGGGCTGCCTCATTTTTTTTCCTTTCTCTTTCTAGGGCTCTTAGATCTCTTTGACTATACTGCATGCAAAAAGTCTACCCAGCAAGTTGGCAGTATTGTTGCTTTGATACCAATGTGAGATACCAATTCAATATATTTCACAACAACAAAGAAGAATGTCACAGAATGGCACTACTATATATATATATTGGAAGATACTACTCAAATTTGTGCATGGAAATAAAGCAAACTCAATACCAAACGATATACATCCAAATATATAGGATAACAATTGCATATGTTTTCTCAATAACAACACTAGATGGAATGATTGCACCTAAAATATGTATGACTCACGGGAACAAGGCAATAACACAGATTAATCGCTGAAAGTTGCCAACAGGAATTGTCTTCACAACAATGATGAAACACAGAGTATTAAATGAGAAATGCCAATTACTGAATACACCAACCAAACTAAACATAGTTGCCAGGAGACTAGTACTGGTACTAGTACAAGAGATTGGTACCGGTACCGCTCCAGCTTTTTTTTGAAAATAGGAGACGAGGGTACTTAGAGACACCATTTTTTTTAATATAAATAAAAAATTAATAATTTATAGAAAATCTAAAAATATGACATTGATCTTTCAAAACAATAATTTAATCACTCTTAGATGCATCAAATACATTATGCTTTAATTTTTAAAGTTCCAAATGTTTAAATTTTAAAGTTTTTTTAAGGTAAATTAGCGGGAGACATCATTTTCAGCAGCGGGAGACGACAGCGTACTTGGGAAACTTCGGCGGAAGTCTCCAGCCTCCTAGAGGTGTCTCCAAAGATGATACCAATGCAGAAGACAGGTCTCCATCTCCGAGACGCGTCTCAAAGGGGGGGAGACACATCTCCCGACAACTATGAAACTAAATGATGACACATAAAGCTCATACACTGAGATCTGGAAAAGATATCAATCACAGATTGTCTGAGAACGCAGAATGTCGCCCCTCACAGTCAATCTGGAAATTACATTGTTTGGACTTCATTCATGAACAGTAGAGCTAATTTGCACTTCAGAAGTCAACACGGAATGCTCCTCACTGTGAAATTGTGGTATGAATGGTTCAATAACCTCCTGGAACATTCGGCAATGAGATCACATGTGCCCTGAGGTTGGCAATTTAACGATTGGTATGATTGTTAGCACCTTAAAGTGGCGCCTCCATCTAAGGATTCTCCTGTTGCACTCTGATGGTAATGAATTTTGAGCAGGCCGAAGCCCACTCACCTGGAAGTGGTGCGAATGTCACCTTGGGGTGGCGTGAGTCAGAGGCTCTGCCACCAATTCTCCCCAAGCATTGTTCTAACTCGGCTCTCTTCCTTAGTCGATTCAAACCAGAAATGGAAGCATTGGATTAGGGACGGATGATGGCACATAATGAAAGAGAACCACAAGCGCAAGGGGAGGTTTGCATCTCACCTTGCAATGAATTCGGCAGAGGTTTTCGTCCCTGCAGGATTGAAGAGAACTCGTCCAACTATGGTGCTGATTTCCAAAACAAATCCTTCAAAAATATATACCAACATCTATGCGACCCAAATGGGTCGGCCAAAGTTATTTAAAATATTTATTATTATTTAAAAATATTTATTATAATATTATTTAATATAATTTAAATATATTTAGTTTAAAATTAGTGTTGAGAAACACTATTCTCCCACCCAAAATGAATTTAGGCCCTAGGCAGAATTGGGGACATGACACTCTCATTGTCATGCTATGAGGTATACTGTATTCAACATTCCTAACTTCCTATGATTTGAGGATGAATTATTACAATTTACAGTCTTTGAAATGCTAGCCCATGTCCCAACTGTTTATGTAGTGGATTTAGCATCAGCTTTTGTTTGTATGATCTGGCCCTTACTACAATATAACCTCCAATTGCAACTATACTGTTTTCTACCAGGTTCAGTAGCTAATCTATTATAATTATTTTTGCCTGAAGATGGATCTGGTTGAAGGATCCCAATCATTTGCACAATTACCTTCCTATGCATTTGACTCCAAAAGCCTCTTCACACCATAGAACATTGTAAACAAGACAACCCGAAAACAAAAAATAAGTATCTATTATCTGTTGTTATTTCTCATCTAGTGTGAGCTTCCTCTAGTTTGTCCTATTTTTATTCTTTTCTAGCATGCATGGTTGTAGAAAACAACTTCTATCCATAAAAGTCATTGCAGATATCGACTTATATTTGCATTTTGTCTTATGTGATTGCAAACTAGTTTAATCGTGAGTGCATGCTCACAATGGGAATTTTGTATGATGACTATTTATGAAATTATTCACTCATTATTAGGTATATGCAACAATATGCATCTGATATTTTAACTTACGGTTTCCATAGGTCACTTCCCAATATTCCAATATCCTATTGCACCTATCATCAACTTTACATAAGTGGTCTGCACCTAAACTAGAAACAACCACCAAATGTGAGATAGAGTTATTGTATCGGAGAGGCAATATGATGGTATTTGTTCATTGTCTCAGTACTTTTGTTAACAGGCAAACTAACAGTCCACTTTGAAAGAATTACTACTGGTCTAAGAGGACCAATGCAGATTGCAAAATTGGTTTCAATGAAGCAGAAATTTCAGCTATGGTCCCCTTTTTCAGTTTCTGACTTTTTTGTTTGCTGGACCATAGGGGACAGCCAGCCATCCCTACTGTCACCTGCCAATTTTTCCCCTGTTTTTTTTCTGATCGGGGGCTGCCCCAGGGATGTTTCCTAGCCATCCCTGCATCCTCAAAATGTCACGGGGACAGGGACAGCTAGAAAATCCTGGGGATGCATCCCCATCTAACATAATCTCACAACAATTTGTTAACCTAGGGGCTTACCACAGTGGCACATGCATTGGTTAGGTTAGAAACTATCTCACATATAACCAAGAGCTTTATTATGATGTCCACTAATGTAAGCATGAGAACACTAAATAGTGGGAAATGAAACCGTCTTCAACATGGATTAGAAATGATTGCAGTTCTTGTAGATGCAAAACAGTTGTGTGAGATTAAAAATGCTCTTCATATCTACAGTAGGTCCACCTTAACATCAAACACAAAGAGGGAAGTTCAAACTAATAATAACACGAACTATATGAAAAGTTTGTATAACATAAATTCATCAGCAAGCATATAAGAAAATCTTCTGCATACTAGTTATTGATCTGACTTCCTAAATTCTATAATTTCTTGTGCTGTTATGATTGGGAAACTGTGCATAACTCTAAATGTATGTCATTATTATATCCTGGAGAAGCCAAGCTAGCTCCAGGGCATCTAAACTAATTCTGGTTTAGTCACTCTCTTAAAAATTATGTCCCCGTGTATGAGCATGACAATTGGACATACATATTTGCAATGCATGGAAGTAGAATTGTTCTGGTTTACACGTTGGAACTATATTTCGTCAATGTACTTCACTATGAAGAATAAATTATGATATTACTTTATTCCACTGAATCATCATCTCTAAAATTATGATCTCTAAAGGCAACAGCCTACTGGCATACAAAAACTGGCCTGGTCATACAGTAAGATGATAGCAGCGTTATCTTTAATGATTCTGTTCATTTAATCTTTTATTGCTTGCTGTTTTTTACTTCCATGTCTTAGTGCAGTGAGACCTCTTAAGACAAACTATAATCTGCAAAGTATCTTGGGATTATAAATGAGATAAAATATTCTATAATTTGTAATAGGTATAATAAGAAATTACTAATGATCCAGAGAGCTATAAAAATTACAAACAAGCTATAAGCTTCTAGAGCATAACAATCAGAGTTCTTACTGGCATTAGGATTTACTGCGAGAAATTGCTCCACGACACACTCATTTTGAGTAGTTGTTAAGCTGCATCATTAAGAAACAAAGAATATCAAGTTTTATAAATCAAGCTTTAAGACTAGGAAATGGAATTGCGTAATGCCCCACATATTTTTCATCAACATACAGAACTCCAAGATATTCTATAAAAGTTCTGGAGTATGCAGTATGATGACCTGCAAGTGCTGTAAACAAGGGTGCCGCTGACCTTTAACAATCTAAACCCATTATTCAAAAGCTGCAGCTGCATCAAACAAAATAAAAGGCAGAATCAAAGCATTGCAGTTAGAAATATATGTGGAATACACTTTCATTCTTGCTGGTCCTGAATGCTTATAAGAGGTAATCCAAAAGCTGGTAAACCTCCCCCAGATAAAAACGTTCATCTAAAGAACAATTATAGACAAAAGAAAGGTATCCTCCTCAGCTTATAAAATTTGCCAGTAGTAATTAATATTATATCTGTTGTAACCACATGAAATTTTTCATCATGTGTCAAGCTTCAAACTAAACCTTTGTCTTTTCATCAAACACAAATCATTTTTTGGAGCTTGGCCCTTCTTGTCTGTGTTGATTTTATTGTCTTTCCTCCATGTTTCTGCAGGAATGATGAAGAGAAAGTTCAGTTTCTTCATGATGAAGGACAGTAGTCAAACGCTTGTGTTACATGGGGAAAGCTGTGGGTTTGTTTGCAATCACTATCTTGCTGAGGTATAACACAGAGGAGTGATTAAGGACTTGTATATTAGTCATCAAATACACACGTCTTCAGGCTGGAAACAGATCTAGGGTTGAAGAAAAGGCAAGAAATATGCACCGGTATACTTGATCACGTACCGTAGAGCAGGTTAACTGATTTTGTGATAAACTTGCGGATGTGGTTATAGACAGTCACAAGGCTTTATTGGGTCCAGTGGGAATGTAAAAATTGAGCCCATATTGAAAATTGTGCGCTGTTGTAAGCAGTGAACAAGGGTTTTGGGTTTTTTAAAATCACATCAGTACACTGTTGTGGGCCTAGGGAAAATGGAGCTTTTGAAATAAAAATCAAATCACATGCTTAGTCGCACACTATACCACAGCCGACTAGGAAATATTAAGAACAAAATCACTTATTCATCATCACGCGCTTAGGGTTGACTTTTTCTGGTTTAAAATTGCATGCCTTGTCATGTCCCAAAAATTGTAACATATTGAAATACAAATAACTAAACAAAATAAAATATCAAAAAGACATAAATATAAATATAAATATTATTATAATTATAATTATTGTAGATAATATTATAATTATAATACAAACATTATAAATACAAAACAGATCAAATGATATTGTTATGTAATATCCCCACATCTATCCATCTCAAGATAAGTACTAAACTGTGATTAGCCCAACTGGCTCCTCTTCAAACCCCTGTTGTTTTGATTATCTTTTTGTGTTCTTTTAAGTTTTTTAAGAAAGTTTCTAGAGAGAAATAGAAAGGGCATAGCGTATAATTGCTCATAAAACTCAAATCTAAGCTAGAATTGACAAAATGAAATTGCAGAAGTTATTAAATAACCATAACAATGAGATTGCATGTTTCAGACATACCTGAAATGCTCCAGATTATTTTATTAAGAAAAATGTCCAGTTTGCTAAACAAGAATGATGAAAACTGACAATTTCAAGCGTAGAATTCAACTGAATGCAACCTACAGCCTGAAAACTGAAGCAAATGATGGGAACAAGCTATACGCCAAAGAAGGAGATGAGAAACCCTCAATAAAGAAAATGTTTCTCCCAAAAACTCCAAACTCCCTTTTATCTAAGAGCCGCGCACTTCAAGAAGTAACAAGGCCATCTGCAAGGAAAGAACGGCCATAACAAAAATGATCACCAGATGAAAACAGGCGCCTGTCTCACCAACCCTCTTGTATTTTATTGAAGAACTCTACTGAATATGCACATAAATTCTTGATTAAGCACTATGGAAACTTCTAAATTGAAGCCCCCGTTGTTGCAATCATTCAACTGATCTTTCACAGTCTCACAATCACAGATCTGTGAAGAGTTTTCATTCTCCAGGGATAAACAAACTCTTGAAACCCTTGTCTCAGAGAAGCAAGCAAAGCCAAAGCCAAGAGAAGAAAATATCAAATAATCAATGAATGAATTTGATTTTTCCCTTTGGTTGCTTATAAACCCCAAAAGGCATGCATTCCTAAAAGTGGCGTCACTTTTCACTTAAAATACATTAAAATATATTTTATTCTTTTTCAATAGTCCACATATTAAAAAGTGAGCGCTCCTTTTAATAAAGTGTTATATTTTT
Source organism: Sequoia sempervirens (assembly GCA_007258455.2). Classification (NCBI taxonomy): domain Eukaryota; kingdom Viridiplantae; phylum Streptophyta; class Pinopsida; order Cupressales; family Cupressaceae; genus Sequoia; species Sequoia sempervirens. Next base: position 35,959 of record VDFB02339200.1, read on the forward strand.
TCCACTTGAATAAATTTAAGTGAATTCTTTATTATAAAGTCCAATCAACTTTATAATATTCCATTAAATAGAGTTAAAACACTTCAATTTCATGAGAATATTAATATCTCGCTCATAACCAGTCGTATTGACGTGCCATCAGAAGTTGTCAATCATTGAACTGCCAAGGCCTGTTGTGAGCCAATCACTAAAGTCAAAGGATGAGAACGACAAAACCCATCAAATAATGCCACTGACCCTCTAACCAAAACCAGTTAGCCTACAAGGGTCCAAGAGATAGGCTAACACACTACTCTCGAGAACTGACTAGAGTGGGGACATCACATAAACCATAGATAAAATAAATATCATGAAGTATTAAATAATATTTCAACGATTCCTAAGAAATAATCATTGTTAATAATTATTAATTACTAACAAATAAAAGTAGAGCGGTCCCACCTATGGTCTCCCACTTATTAAGGAAACAAACAATAACAAAAGGAGAGAAAGCGATACAACAACCCACCTCTTTGTGTGATGCGACTCATATCAAAAGGACGTGACTCTTGAAGGAAGAGCTACAGGTGAACAGTGATGTCTCTTGGCAGATCAGGTATTAAAGAGAAGACAATTGCAAACAAGCAGGGCATGGGGGGTAAAAACATATAATTAAATCTGAGTATATCTAGACTGGTAAAGCTCATACAGAGCCAGTCAGCCTCTCTATTGATGCATACATAAATCAATACAATCTGAAGCAGCATCATCAATTCGCATGAAGGGAAACATATTCTAAGCCATGGAGGAACAAAATCAGAAATATAGAATATAAAGTTAGGGAGATACAGCAGATCATTGGCAAAAGGAATGGAGGATACTGCAGATCAGTGGGAAGGGACAACAAGGAGGTTTGTATAAATAAATATGATCCCCTGCAGAACATTATTACAAGTATAAACTCTAATAAGGAATATATATATAAATATAGATATAAATATTAATAAGTAAAGAACAATCATGTAGATGCATAGGGAAATACTCGAAGGAAGGAATATAACATAGACCTTTATGAAGGAATAGGATATAGGTAAAGGTAAGTGACTAACAATAAAATAAGTCAGTTTAGTATAAGTATATAAATCCATGAAAGAATAATCATATATAGTGTAATATATATATATGGACATGGATGCATGTGAACCTTATAGGTAAGCATGGTTCTTTAATATGAATATGAATAATAGATTTTTATTTGCTTGATCTACACTAACGATATCGTCCGAGTGACAAGAACAAATCAATCAAAGGAGAGAAAGATACAGGTTAGCATTACAAAGGAAACCACTACACTCCAACACAGCAGAATCATTATCATCAAACGCACATATATAGTGTTGTTTTACTTATGTATACACAGTGCTTGTGGATAATAAGATATTTTAGTATATGATCTTGTGATTGAATATGTGATATTGTTTAAATAGCTACTCAGGAGGAAGGGCTTGATAAAGTGGTGCCTAGAGACTTGTTGATGTGTATTTTGTGACCGCACCAACACAGAATAAAGTTTCCCAGCAGATACTCTATCTTCTCTTGAACAAAGTCTCCTACATGCTAAGATTGTGAGAGAGATCATGCATTTAACTCCAAGGTTCCTTCATGCAATGGATAGTCTCAGTTGGCTTGATGTGATTTGCTAGTATTTCAAGGGGACTTACGTAATTGTTCACTCCAGAGGAAGGGGTTTTCAAGATTCAAAGGATTTATCAGTGAAGCTCAGATTTCCTAAACTAACCAGGAAGTACTGAATTTAAATGGTTGCAGGGATAGAAGATGCTATGGACTAATCTACGTGTGGGATGTGGAGATCAATTTTCACAAGCATAAACCAGATTCCACTTTGCTTCACTTCGGGCAGCTTCCACAGAACTAGTGCAATCTTCAAGGGGAGTAACTAAAGATATTCAAATTACAATTCAACAATGAAGACACCGTCAGGACGACACATACCAACATGAAGATCGTAATCGAAGTTAAGTCCACAAGTTTCCAGTTGACCACGCAAGGCGAACTCACCATCAACGAGCCCACTAGTGGTATGGATAGACGAATTTTGCTCAAATTGAAGACCACATTCCACAGTTACTATCTACTACTTGCATGAAACAAAATCTATTTACTTTACTTTAAAATCCTACTTGAAGTAGAAGGACGAAGAAAGCTCGCTAGCTACTCACAACAAAAGACGAGATCATCATCAATGAAAACTCTTTTTACTGAGAGAGTGTTCACAACAATTTCTTACAAAGCTTTAAAGGGAAAACTTTCCTTCTTCTTCAAACTATACTATCAGTCTATCAGCTATGCTAACTCTAAGCTATCTCTCTAATGCTCTCTAAGTCTAACTCTACTCTAATGAGATAAAAATGAGGGGGGATGCCCCTTTTATAGCTGGGCAAGTCCAATGGATGGCTCAGATTACAATCGGCTGGATGGCCCAAATCGTGCCACCTCAGCCCTAAACAAGATTCACCCTAAAAACCGCCACAAAAAGGAGTGGGGTAATAAATGAGAAATTAATGTCCACCATCCTTCTAGAAGATTCTTTTCTGGAAACGTGTTCGCATTGTTCTTTCTCTAACTGCAAACCAAATGAGTCTGGTCAACACTGCTTCAACTTCTTGAATGGATATGGCAGGCACGCCCTCGATCTAACTCCAAGACGGCAACCTTTCTCCTACTTGATGATGATTTCCCTCCTTCCTGTCACTGCATCTTGAGTTGTGCGAAGCATGCCGAAGAACATCTTTCGGGTCATTGTCAAAGAAGGACTTCACACTTAAGAACAATTCCTCTACTTTGTTCTTCAATCCATTATGATGTCAGTCTCCAACGCCTGGGCCTTCATCTTTTCCTCTATCCTGAAATTGAAAGATTTTCTTGTCTTGGATTCCATCATTCCTCCTTGCCACTCGCCTAACTGCATTGGGTCTTCGAGGAGAAATTCCAACACTTAGCCATTTCTGATAACATTTCCCTTCATGGTTTGGGCGCAAATGTAACTTTATCTCATTCTACAATTGTAATATTGTCCCGAAGTATTCGCTGCATCACTTCAAGTCCTCCCACTTTGGTCCCGACACTCATCCTGCAAAACAAATAAAAGAAGAGCATCAAAACATAATATAAATTCCCTTTACTCGCCTGATACCCATGTTTTGATCTCCAATGTCTGAGTGATCTCCAAATCTGATAGGGTTCATCATTTTTCTCTAGCCAACTTTTGCTTTCTTCATAACCTTTCAACATCTTTGTGCTAGGGCGCATATCATCCTGATATTTGAGTTTCGCTTCATCTTCAAATTCTTCATGCCTTAGACAAATTTCCCCTTCTTGAGGGCACATTTGAGGTGGGGTCAAGGAATTTCAAACGCCCCAAAATATTTTCATATCTTCACTCTGGCTTGGAAAATTATTTCCCCTTAGAAATTTCATCACAAATCACCTAGGCATCCATCTTCAATATTTCTCCCTTTGACTTAGAAAATTTTACATCCTTTGCTTAGAAAACTTCATCAACCAGGCGCCCATCAAAAATCTTCATCTTAAAATTTCCAGTGAAGTGTGGAAGGCTTCAAAATCATTTCCTTGTTGAAAATATCCAATACCCAAAAGAAAATTCCCCTCAAAAAATGCAAAATTCATGTGTCTACAGACGAAGGGGTACATTTAATTTTTATATTTCTGAAAAGTATTTTCCCCAAGATTTAATTTAACCTCTTCTCCCTTGGGCGCAATTACATCTTTGGGCTATCACTTTTGATGACTTAGGCAATTTTTCCATCCTTCCTCCTCAAACTAGGTGTATTTGGACCCTTGTGCTTTGATTTTCCATGCCTTAGCCAGTTTGTTACCTCCTCCTTCAAGTAGGGCGCATAAAGGGGGGGTCTCCTTCTAGTTTTCCACACTTAGAAAAATTTCCAACCTTTCCAGTGATAATGGCGCATTCTGGGGTCCTGCTTTCATTTTTAATGCCTTAAAAAGTTTTTTGAGCTTCCTTCACAAGGTGGGCACATTTCATCCCCTATACTTTCATTTTATTCAACACTTAGAAGATTTTTCATGACTCCCATCTCTAACTTAGGCACATTTGACTAGGACCACTTCCATTCCCAACGCCTTAGTTAAAATTCTCCTCTAGCTTTTACTACTTGGGCGCATTTAGGGAGCTTAACTTCCATTTCCCATGCCTTTCTAAAAAAAAAAATCTTGAGTCTTCCAAGTTTGGGCGCATTTAGGGTGTTGAGGAGGAATTTCCAAACACTTAGACAAATCCTTTCTCCATCCTTGATGAGGGTGCATTTAGGTAGGCCTACTTCCAACTTCACAGACTTAGAACCTTCTAGGCACCTTCATCTCCAAGCTGGGCACATTTTCCCATACTTAGAGATTTTCTCAAGCCTCCTATTCATTAGGGTGCATTCTAGAGGAGGTACTTCCATTTTTTTATACTTAGAAAATTTTCTTATCTCACCTTGAGGCTTAGGCGCATTTCTACCTTTGAACTTTCATTTTAACTTATCTTAGAAATTTTCAAGCTACCCCTTGGCACTTGGGTGCATTTGGGGGTCTTTACTCTCATCTTGCAAGACTTAGATGCTTTTCATTCTCTTCACTCCACCCTGGGGCGCATTTAGCAGTGTCTGCTTCTAGTTTCTCAAACTTAAAAAAATTCTTAACCTCCCTCCTCACCTTGGGCACATTTCCATAGGCGAGCTTTCAATTTGTTTGCCTTAGCCAATTTCCAAACCCTTTAAGCTTCTTAAGGAACATTTGAGTGGTTTGACTTTCAATTCCCAACACTTAGGCATTTTTCATCTCCTTACTAAGCTTAGGCGCATCTAGCAGGGGCCACTTCAAGTTGAGGGCACATTTCACTAGGCAAGCTTCTAATTCCATAAGGTGGGCGCATATGAGGGGCTGAACTTCTAATTTGCAACACTTAGACGTTTTTCTCCACTTAGCCTCCTCTCAAGGGCACATTTGACATATGCTACTTCCAATTCACAAACTTAGAATATTTCTCCCATCTCCTCCTTCAAGTTGAGGTGCATTTAGAAGTGTGAACTTCCACTTTGGATGCCTTAGAAACTTTTTCCCTTGCCATCTCCACCTTGGGCGCATTTGGACCCATGGACTTCCATTTTCGTTACCTTGGAAAATTTTAAGCCTCCTCCTGCTTCTTAAGGCGCATTTGGGGTAGGCTACTTCAAATTTCAATCACTTAGAAGATTTCAACCCATGGACTCTCAAGGTAGGGCGCATTTCACTAGGTGAGCTTTTATTTTCCTACACTTAGCAGATTTTTAAGCCTCTTCTCTGACTTAGGGCGGATTTGAAGGGTGGTGCTTCTGATTGTTCATGACTGAGGAAATTCAATCTTTCTCCTCGGTTTGTCCTAGCCTGCTATTTTTAGAAAGTTTCTAAGTATTTGTGATTTTCAATGATTTTCCACTTCTTAAGACCTGATCTTTGCTCAACTTGACTATCGTGACGAGACCAGCTTGCCGACACCTGATGTTTGCATGCACCTGCCATTTTTGGCAACTTGCTAAAAATAGTAAATGTTCGGAATGAGCTCAAATTTCATGAGTAGACTCCTTGAAGAATGTTGATGGTGATAAGGTATCACTTTATGGAGACTCGCGTTTCGCCCTCTTTTAGGAAACCCTAATTCTTCTGCATGGACCTGCTAAAAATAGTAAGTGTTTGATTTTCGAACTTCTGCAATTCTATTTGACTTGGAATTTGTTCCATGGGGTCCTCATCACTTGCTTGACTTGCTCACACCGGTGCCTGCTGCTGACCTGCTATTTATAGCCCTGTTTCTGGAGGTGACTTACTATAAATAGTAAGTGCTCAGATCGTGCTCAAATTTTATTGGTGGATAGTGTAACGACCTGTCCCTTGCGTAAATTAAAATTTTCCAATTCTCACTTTAAACATGTAAAGGTAACAAGTAACAAAGATAATATAATAAAAATTTTCCTTTCCTTATTGATAAATGTATACAAGTTACAATATTTTTCCACATGAATTTCTTTTTCATTGCAAATATAAATCAGAGTTCAAAAGTAATACAGTTACATACATAGCTCGTAAGCTTTTGCACAAATAGAAGTAAGAAGGTCCAGGAGTCTGTCCTTTCAAATCTTGGTACATCGGCCGCTTGCTGTGGAGGAGAAACATCACTCGGACGCTTTTCCGCCAACCACGGACTTATAATGCGGTCCCCCACACACCTATCGTTAGATAGATGGCCCTCCATTCGAAGAAGAGATTGGTAGGGTATCCCTTAACGATTACCAACTGAGCCTAGTGTTGTGTCCTACACAACTAGAACCTTGCTATTTCACAATCTCGAACTAGTACTCGGATCACAATGAACTGACAGTGTAGTCTCAACTAACTCACGTCTATGAGGTAGTCGTACGTTTCACTACTTTGGCCAAAGTATTCTCATTCAGTACTTCGAATGAAGGTCATCTATCATAAACACTACTCAGGGCCGATTTGACTTTGGGCTATCTTACTCTACGCGTAGGCTATGTCCTTCAATGGGTTCAGTTTACCCCAGACTTCCTACCTCAAACAGTCTACTAGAAAATGAGTCAATAAACTAGTATCTAATATCCTAACTCCTGTTTCTGGAAATCTTTATCCTAGGAGTGAAGCTTTTCAAAGTTAACCTAATAACATAAGCTAGGATCATACTTAGTTTAACGACTTTTCGCTCCTAGAAGATAATAATTACTCTACGTATTCTCCATATACAAAGATCATACAAAATCACAAACTCAAGCAAATGCACAAACACTTCCTTCAAAGCATAATGCATATAAAGCTAAGTTATCCTTAAACCCTTAAAACAAATTGATTCCCTTCTTTAAACCCCATTTTCTATAAAAAACTTCTTTAAATCTGTCAATTAACTATATTGACTTGCTCAAGCATTTTCCCTTAATTGCATTGATATCCCTTAATCTTTTACCCTTCATTTATAATGAAATCCCTTAAGCATTTATTCTCTACATGCTTATCAAACAACATTTGAATGCTAAGAACGATTTCTTATATCATACCAATTGCAACTAGCAACTTGAGAATAAAAAGAAAGATCATTTAAGCAAAAATCCCAATTTAGATAACATGCCTGTAAAATTGAGCTTCTCTCCAACACAGTTCTGACAGCAGCTTTCAAATGAAGATGGCAGATTGTAGTTTTCCTCTTTCTCAATTATAGAAACTCTTTCCACAACTCTCTCCCTAAACAATACTTCTTCACTGGAAATTGCTATTCACTTCTCCCTAAAGATAATTTAGCACAGTCTAAAAATTGCAGCTGATACAGACTCTAATTCTCTCAATATAAATATTATGATGCAATGCAGCATTAACAACTCACAGCAGCAGCTTAGAAACTCAATATGACAACTCTCCAATACGCCAAAGATGAATTGCACACGATACCTTTCGAATGGATAGCAAGGGAGTATTTATAAGTCGTATTGGCAACATAAACCTTTATTTTGGGCATGCAAAATGACAACCAGGCATGTTTACTTAGTCAAAACGTCACTTGGCATGTATATAAACCCTAAGTCATGTTTTAAAAGAGTGATTCGACCTCACTGAACCAGCAAATCATGAATAATTCAACTCAGAAAGGTAAAACGCCATCTACAGGAACTCATCTATTTAGGCGCCCATGAGGAAATGACTCACCATTTTGTGAACTGGTCAAGGCAAGACTCCATACACCTTTCAATTATAGACTGCGTCGCCCTCTTTCCCAGCGGCGTTTGAGAATTTCTTCCTGTTATTTCTGCGTTTTTCCTTCATCCGCCATTTTACGGGAAAGGCTTTCTTCAGATTTTTCCTTTTAAATTATGTTTCGACTTTATACTATGAAGTATTTTATATTTCAAATATTTAACTCTTTTAATATTTCGATTTCCCATAGTTCAAAATATTTAATATTGATTTCAAAATCAAATATTTCCTTTTTAAAGTCTTCTAATGTAATATTTTCCATTTAAAAATGTGTTCACGAGTTTGATGCGTTTCAATAAAAACATCAAGTATTCGATACTTCCTATTTGACTTGTTCAAATATTTTCAAAATAATAATATAAAGTTTTTAATAAAGACTTTATATCGCAAAGTAAAGATCGTTTTATAATTTTACCAAGGTATTTAAAATTCAATTTCCAAAATTACCATGGTAATATAAAATTGATTTCCTAAATCACTTTAGGTAATAATATTAAATTCAAATATTCTTATATATTTAATATATATTTTTATTATAGATTTATTTACTCCGTTATATATATATATATATTTAAATATTACTATTTAAATATATTTACATATATACATATATATTTAAGTAAAACTATAATATAAATATATACGTATATATTATTAAATATATAAACATTTACATATTTAAATATTTACACTTATACGTATTAATTGTTACATATGTATATTGTGAGCCAGTCAGCATACTTTCAACATACATGCATACGTATGCGTGTAAATATGATTATATGTAAATTCCCGTCAATTATTATTATTAACATCATTATTCACAGGCAATAGGTAACATGGGTATGCATATATATATGTATATCACTGTACGCAGTGTACACGTAAATGTATGTATACCATGTCGACACGTACATATGGGCACATCCATCTACTGAGCATACGTATGTATTGACATGTATATACATATGGATACATGTACATTATATATATGTATACACATACTCACTCGACCTATTAATATATATCCATTCACGTTTTTCACATTAAGATCAAAGCACAGTAAGTCAGACAAATAAGTAATCATCACTTTTCAAAGCACAAAGAAGTAAACATAACTCTAAGCCTAAGGATGACTTATCTAGACCAACATAATTGACTTGGTTTCTCATAACCTATACTGACGTGTGTGTATGCTCAATTTGGTAATCGTTATTGTTTACCCGACCAAATTCCTCCCCGAATGATGTCTCTCCTCTATCCGGAGGAACAGTCTTCATACCTGCACACCATGACATGACATCGGCAGTCATATGCTCATAACAAGGTAAAAACATCTCACAAGTTAGAATAACATTATTCCATAATTGTATGCAACATTTAATCAAGAATTAATTCAATAGAAGTAACAATCAAAAGAAACCATCATTTAAATAGAACACCATTATTGATAACAAGAACATCATTGTTTTATTCATCATATTGATTCATCTATTACAATCAATTTGCCCTATGAAATAATAGCTATATAATTCGGGATGTAACAGATAGCTTGAAAGGTACTGATTGCAATGGGATACATTCGTTTTTAGAGATACTAGTGTTTTACCCCTCATTTTGAGTCTCGAAGCTGGAAACCCTAATCTGAGTTGCATGCTCCCCAAATGACCTCCGTTTGACTCCATTTTTGTTGCATGTCACTCTGTTCGTGATTCTGAAGTGTTGGGTGACTACTAGAGTGGTCCTACTAAAAATAGTAAGCGCCTAAAAAAAGTGACCAACCACTTGTTGGATGAATTTGCATGTCACATCGCCCGAGAGATCTCAAAAAACCTAGAAAATTGGTCAACATGTGAGCACTAGCTAAAAATAGCAAGTTCCCGAAAAGTGATCAACTCTGCTTGCATGTTACCTCATTGCGTAGCTCTCGAAAAACCCATAAAGAATATGTTGACATGCACTGAGAAATCTTGCATGCAAACCCTAAAATTTGCTTTCGAAGGCATCACTACTAAAAGGCCCAAATCCTGGTTTGCGTGCTACATCACTACGAAGCTCCTGAAAAACCCACAAAGAATGTTCAGACATGCATTAAAAATTCCAACATGCAAACCCTGAAATTAGCCTCTGAAGTCAAGACTGTTGAAAGTCATCTCATCTTGCATGTTATATCATCACGAAGGTCTTGAAAAACCCAAAAAGATTCTCCAAACATGCATTGAAAAAGTATACATGCAAACCCTAAAATTAGCCCCCAAAGTCAGGACTGCTAAAAATAACAAGTTGTCAGATTCAGCTCAAAATTCGTAGGCAGATTGCTTGAAGTGTTCTAAACTTGATGTAACAATCAGAATTCAGTTAGCCAACTCAAATCAACCTCAAACTGACATGAAGAAAGCAAACCCTAATTTCTTAGACTTAGCCAAAATTTCAATTCAGACGGGCACATCCCCGGAAAGATAGAAGAGACAGAGAGAGACAATAGAAAACCTAAAAGCCAAAAGACCCGAACAAAGCAAAAAATAGGGGGTCTCCATTTTGAATGGGATGATGTGTGAAAAGGTCACAACAAGACCCCGCTTAAGATTTGCCTATTCCCAATGCAAGGAGGGGCCATGGATGAGTGGAGAGTTCACTTAAGATCCGCCCTATCCGAAGGCCCCTGGATAGGCCATGGATGGGTGGAGGTCCCACTCAAGTCCACCCAAAGCAAAGAAGGGAAGGGCCATGGAGGGGTGGTAGGCCTAGACCACTATAAGCTCTGTTGGCTTCCTCTAGTAGGCAAAGTGTTTTCTTAGTACATAATAGTTACATTTGTTATGTATAGTGGTCATTACATTTTTATGGCTAAAGATAAATTGTGTGTTTGAAAACCTGCTCAGGGCCTGAGAAAGTGGTGCCTAGAGATCCCACTTAAGATCCACCTCTCCCCAATGCAAGGAGGGGCCATGGATGAGTGGAGAGTCCACTTAAGATCTGCCCTATTTGAAGGCAGGGATAGGCCATGGATGGGTGGAAGTCCCACTCAAGTCCGCCCGGACCAAAGAAGGTAAGGGCCATGGAGGGGTGGCAGGCCTAGACCATTATAAGCTCTGTTGGCTTCCTCCAGTAGGCGAAGTGTTATTCCTACTAGTTCATAATAGTTGTGTTTTTGATGAATCTATAAATGGATACCATGATTGTGTAAGTGTGGAAATATTGTTCATGTGGTGAATGCAGGTTTCAATCCGGAATACATCATTAAAGAGTTATCCAATTGACAAGGTGAAAAACCCTAACCCTAGTTTGTGGAATTTGGGGATCAATAAGTGAAGACTAGGGAAAATTAGGACAAGGAACATTACATGCCTACTATTTTTTTTAACTTATTTTGAGCCTGCGTCTGATATGTATGGTCGCATGCCTGGTAAAGAGGGCCAATTAGGTTTTGCACAGTAAAAGGTACATAACCCTACAATGGCACGCGCCTCACTGAGTGAATGCATAGTTTTAATCAAAGGAAAGGCATCCTATATATCATGATACGCCTAATACATGGAAACCTCATTTTTAAGAAAAAGATTTGCACGCCCCTCTATAGTTGTATGCCTCAACATAGGTTGACATGTTTTCTTGGTAAATTTCATATAATACATGCATAGGTGCGCCCCTGTTATAGTAGAATGGCTGAAACATTTGCGAGTGCTAATTATAGACGAGCTGCTATTTATATAAATTCGCTAATGGCAAATCAAGATCAGTTTTAATTAGCAGATACAAAGGGCATAAAAGGTGATGCTATATGCAGACAAATTGAAGGTAGAAAAGCAGATATATCATTCATTCTTCATCCTTCTTATCAGATTTAAGTAGCAGGTTTTCAATTCACAGTGCAACACTAATTATTCATTCTCATCCTTTTTTAGGATTTCTCTAGCAGATTTTCAATCCACAGTGCAGCACTCATCATCATTCATTCTTCATCGTTGGCAAATTTCACAATGATTTTCAGTCTTCTACAGTAGTCTTCATTGGTTTGAAGCACTAAACAGCAGTAACATTCAAAAACACCTGTTTTAGAAGATCATCATCATTTCAGCAGGTTTACAGCACACTAGTAAAGACTTTTCCAATGTCCCTTAATTCTTATAGATATCAGGAAGGTTCAGACATATAACAGCAGGGGTTTCAGTCTTCATAGTTATTTATATGATTAGGATTTTGTCATCGTTAATGCAAGTTTTCAACCTCTTTGATGGCAAACCTTTTATTATAAAGCTAGAGTCTTGAGAACAGAATATCAAGAGTCATATGCATATTCTTGGCACGAGTTATCATCGGCATGATCTTTTTGTCTTGTAATAACAGTCTACACACGTAAAACAGTCACGGAGAGTGCTGTTAAAAATGGGGAATCATCGTAATGATCTTTAATGTTGTTTTATTCATTGCAAAAGCAATTGGTGAGAGGTTCTCATCTCTTTCATTTTTCATTTTAAGTGTTTCAAGGTCGATTATTTGATTTTCAGAAAGAAAGACGTCTCTGAAGAAGTTGGAGTTGCAAAGTTGCCGATACCAGCAAGCTTTTGATGCAGAATTGACATAGAAGAATTTAGATTCAATTTGCCAAGATTGTCAGAATTTCATTGGAGGATCCACTATGATCAGAATGTAGTAAAAGTTCATCAGAACCATTATTGGGAGCCAAGAGCAAGGTTGTCTATTTTTAGGCCGAACTATTTATAGCCCATGCTACTCTTAGTCATCATCATTTTCAAAGAAATAATAATATTCTGAGAATGCTGTTTTTAACATCTATTTTTAGACTGGCTATTTTTAGACGACCTTCTAGAAGGTCTATGGATAGGCTGATAGTTATCCTTACCAAGACTCTAACTAGAGTTTGCATAACTTCGGATTTAGTATTTGTGGACATCATTTTGTAATAAAAGTTTGCTTTGCATGCAAGCAAATAGCAAATTATTGTTAGCTTTTTTATTTTTGTCATACAATACACTATAAACGCTTATAAATAAATGCTCTTGGTGCTTAGTTGATTATCATTCAATAGAATTTAGTAATGCCTATCTTATTTCTAATTTGCTATTGAAATGTACCATGTATTTGTATTTATATGAGTTGAATACTGTTTAACATTTATGGAAAGCATTGTATTGCAATAGGTACTAAGTTGGTTGTTGTAGCTTTGAATGCAACTACAGTGTTTACTGTTTTGTACATAATGTCTTGTGTATGTGTGTTGAAATAAGTTAAATTGCTTTTAGCAAGCTTGCAAGCTCTGTATTGCAGGTTTACTTTGAAGTTGGAGATTGTAGCTTTGTACGTAATTACTTAATCAATTTACTTAAGTGTTTATGTCCTTGTGTTTAAACCTATTCAATTCTTGTATTTTATTCACATCTTCTCAATCATTGTAGCTTTGTACATAATTACTTAATCAATTTACTTAAGTGTTTGTGTCCTTGTGTTTAAACCTATTCAATTCTTGTATTTTATTCACATCTTCTCAATCTCTGTTTTTAGCTAAAAGGTGACTGATAACTATGTAGAGTCTATTTTTTGTGAAAATATATTAAAGCCTCTCGACTTAAGCAGAAGTGTCGAATCGCTTTATGCCCTAGCTTGAGAACCAAAAAGATAGGTTTTAGTTTTGTTTGCTAAGTGTGAAACATCCTAGACAACACACCAGTACAAATTGTAAATAGCAAGCACAAACTTTAAAATAGGGCTTTAGGTTAATTTTGTGTTTATAGAGAGCTTTCCCTTCTGATTCAAAGAGTCATTCTACCGCACATCTTTTTCATTTTTAGTCACACTAAAAGGTGCAAATTAAAGGCTAAGAACATCAAGAGTTGCCTTTCAATGCTTATGACAATAAAGTACATGACATTTCTTATTTTACAGAAAATTAGAGTCATGTTTACGAATAATATGCAAAGTGCAGTATGCTCTTATAATACAGCATCTTCCATTCCTGCCCTAGCAAGAAAGGTAAGTATTTATAATCCAGCTCTCATACTGAACGAAATCCATAATAGTATAACAGAGAAGACAGCCTTGGAGTCTCCAAAGGTAATATCATCTCATTTCAACAGGTATGTGAGATCAGTGAGCAGGGCATTCAACAAACAATATTGATTTCTTACAAATCCAAGTATTACCAAAATTAGTAGCCCTCCAATGAAGATGCCCACACAAGATATCACGAAACTTCTACAAAAATGGGACCATATGTTTCTAGTGAACTTTGAGATCCAAAGATGTGCTTAATAGAACATACAAGCCATTCATGAGACCTGTTCAAGCTAGTGAATGTTTGCTACCTTGTCCTTGGAATAGAATCTACCACCCAACTACTTCAAACATAAAATGCACAAGGGGATCTATTGGTTTTAATTCTCCCTAGTCATTGTCCTCGTCAATGTTGGTCATGCATCTAGAGTTAAATTTCTCACCAATGCTGAGTTTGAGTATTATGTGATATTTACGTGACTTTCATGTAGTCTACTAATAAGCCTTTGACATTTCTTTATAGTGTGCATCAATTAAGTAAATGTTAGTAGCATTTCATTATGATTCATTGCAGGAGTCCCTTTAAAAAGGCTTTCTATTGGTATTCATACTAATTTCGATGAACAAAAGAGAGAAGAAATAAAGAAACTACATTAATATCTATAGATGACCAAAATAGGTCAATGTGACTCAAACATATACTCAGCATAAAAAGCATGGGGGGGTCAGAAGAAATCTCTAAAACGAGGCTATAACCCGACACTACACTAAAACCACAAAAATAGCCTAGTTGTCAAGAGTAATGAACCCAAAGCTGGTAATGCCATGTACTAAAAGCATTATACATGAGAAACTAAGTCATGATGCCAAAGGAGTCAAGGTTATCGAAGGCCATGTATACAAAAAAAACATTACCCTAAAATGAATCCCTATGACAACTGACAGATCCCCTCATAATCAACCACTATGAAAGAGCGAAAACAAGATCTGATTCTATCCATGAGATAAGGACCAAGATTAATAGAGCATGGCTAGGCAATTCTTGGGGTAGACACAATCAACATTTCCCAAAATTTATAACAGCCATGGCCAAAGAGACTCTAATGGTATAAGTAATTGGTAAAATGTGTATATGCAAATCTCCTAGAATGCAGATGGGGTTGCACCATGCATTATATTGGTTGCTCTACTCAAAGTTCTCATCATCACCTTTGCCATTCCTGAACAACCTCTCATCATTTCCATTGTCCTCTCACTCATCATCCTCATACCTCTCCTAGTAGGTCCCCATAATCATCCTCCAAGGCTTTTCCCCAAATAATGTCATGCGCCAAGATCACAAGGACCATCTCCTAGCTCCCTAGCCATATGGGCTAAATCCTCCTAAGGTTGTTATTCTAGATCAATCAATGGACACCTCCCTTTGTTACCTTTCTTGTTGTAAAAGATCTCTTTCTTGCTTTTCCTTGATCCATTGCATAGTCTTTAGTGAGTCAACCTCTAAAATCGCATTCATTTCTTCACTCTACAACAATTAAAATTTAACTTACCTAATTACTCTACAACAATTAATATTGAAGACCCATATTTCAAGCTTTAGGTTAATCTATATTAGGTTTTTTTCATGCCAATGTTTTTGCTTCTATTGAGCAATTTTGATAGCACAATATCCATTCATTCTCTTTTGATCCCATCCTACCTAATTCCATAAGTATCAAGATCAAGCTCTATTTGTGTTCTACCAAGTTCTTTAAGAGTATCTCAAACTTGGGACCATGTATTTTTGGGAACAACAACCTCCTATCCATAAAACTATAAACCAAATGGAAAGGATTATGTTCATCATAACTTTATAATTCCTACTTGCCCAAAGTACTACCAATTGTTCCCTCCAATCATTGCCTTTCATTCTACATAACAATAATAGCCACCAAAACTTCATTTGCTACCTCTGTGTAGCCACTTACTCTTAGCCTTTAGGTAATACAAGTCTAACAAGGAGTGGAAACTTTTGGACTCTACGGACAAATTCCAAATAATTTTATTCATAAAGTGACATCTAGTATTACAAGCCAAGTGGAGATATCACAAACCTTGAGATTATTTGCCAATATACAAAATGTGCTTGTACTCCTACAAAATAATTTGGCAAAGCCCTTGGATGTGCCTTTGCTCACTTTGTCATGTACTCAATCATGATGACAATGTACTTGCTCATCTTCTTTGAGGATTCAATCAACTCCATGTCTGATCAAACAATTATTGTGGATGCATTGGTTACAAAGGCATGAAGGCCCTTTATAAAGCTTTACTTGGGTGTTGGCACAAGTCACATGGTACAACCCATTATTTTGCTATCTTGAAACAACATAGACCATCATAGCCCGACAAGGAAAGCTCTTCTTGTCGCATCTAGTACCACATCTCCCTTCAAGACCTTCATGTGCTTCCCTTATGATTCCTCAAACTCCCTCATTGATTAAACATCTCTAAAGCACTTTGTGGGATCCATCTTATACAAGAGTCCACATATCAATTGGATACATGTTGACTTAGAAAGAATCTTCTTTGTTCTATCTTTACACATATCCTACATAAGAGTGGCTCTTGAGAGGAAGTTCCTTGTGTTCTCATACAAATATCCAAGTACAATCCCTAAATGCATCTCCAATGACATCATCAAAGCCATTTTATTGGCATGCAATGATGCCAACTTGTGTTATAGGGTCTCCAATACTACACAACCACCTTTAGAGGTCTACAGTGCTTCCAAGTTCATCAATCCATCTTCATGAGATACCCTACACACTTCTAGTGGCACAAGGATTCTACACAATCAAGCGCAATGCCTAATCATTATTTGTGTCATTGTCCCAAATACCTACAATCCCAACTGCACATCAATTCACAATGCATGTATTGCCAAGTGCTGACAATGTTGCTGCCTTTGACCTGAGAGAGGCACTACCCTCCATATGACTTTGAGTGTTCCCCTCACAAGGTCAAGGGTAAATACCCCCATCAGCTGCAAGACATGATAGATTTCACTATTAGATTGTGTGGCGGCTTAGTCTATGGGAAGGTGATGAATCACAGAGAGATATTCTACCAAGAGATTATTAAATGGGGTAAATGTAAATAATTTTTACTTAATACCCACATGAATTTCTAGGATAGGGACAACAAGAAACAGCAAGATGAGTTTTTGGGATGGCAATTAGCATATACTAATTTCATTTAGAAAAATTTCTTCAAGTTGCATATGTTTTGAAAGCACCTTTATTTGAAAAAGTTGTGAGAAGGTTAACTGGATATACTTTTCATAACCTAATTTGAGGCTAATAAACTATGTGTTTTGTGCCATTCTCCTTTCCTTGTGACATGGCTTTACTTCATAATATTGCAAAACTTATAATGAAAACATAGTTTAATTTTGCAGAGTGCCTGAAACTGTTTGTCATATATTTTTTGATTGCTTCTATGCTAATGAGATCTGGAAGTTGTTTTGCAATGATCAGAAAATCTGGGGGCAAAATGGAAAGTTAACTGGAAAGAAATCCTAATGGGGCATGATAAAAAATTGAATAAAGAAATACAATAATTCTGGTATTCCTTATCTACTGAAGTTCTTTGGTTCATTTGGAAGGCAAGAAATGAGAACAAGTTCAATGGGAGTCGGAGGACACTTACTGAGTCTTCAAAAAGACTCACTCTTTTCAATGTTGCAATGCAGGTAATTGTCACCATAGAAATTTCTGAGGGCAAGTTTCTGAGGCTGTTAAGGGATGGGATAGTGCTCATCAATCAGAACGAAATCAGATATGGACATTCTTGGCAACTTAATCAACCCAATCTGTCAGTGTTCATGAAAGCATTGGAGGCCTTCCAAAAGGAGTTTAATGACAAAGCTGAAACAGGAAAAAAGACTATGGAAGCTAAAGGACCCAAGCTTTACACAAATGAAAACTATGAAGTGGAGGAAGTCTTTTCCAATGAAGAGCTAAAAGCAGTTGAATCTCTTGCCAACTGGGGTGCCTTGGATGACTGCAGTGAAAGCAGGAACCAAGGAAATGAACATTAATCAGATTCTGCACCGAAGTGTTCCTTTTTGTATAGCATGTATACTCTGGTCTTCGTAGATGTTATCTCTATGTATAATCTGGTCTTTGTAGCTGATCTTAGTAGCTGTTATCTATATGTAATATTTTGTACAGCATGTACAATCTGGTCTTAGTTACTGTTATCTCTATGTAAGCATGTGGACAATCTAGGCGCTCTTACAATTTCTTAGTGGTTTTTCTTGTTTTTCATAAATGTAGCATACCTACAACCTTGGCATTCTAATGGGGGCAAATGCAGACCCCAAATATGGATTGCACCTGCAAATTCAAAAAGATGGAGGAAGCACTTTTCCAAATTA
The DNA here is from genome assembly GCA_007258455.2 of Sequoia sempervirens. NCBI lineage: Eukaryota > Viridiplantae > Streptophyta > Pinopsida > Cupressales > Cupressaceae > Sequoia > Sequoia sempervirens. The sequence continues at coordinate 54,206 of VDFB02339200.1, forward strand.
TATGATAGAACACATAAATATTGTATTGATATGAGAATAGGATGATCATATATAGAGTGGAAATTCTATTTATAACAAAGGGAGTAACTTTTAACATAAGCAAATGATTAACACAATAACTAGATACAGTGAACATACCAATCCATGACTTCCAGAATGATCTGTTCTTTGCTAAGTTACCGGTTTGGGTTTGGGGACGGGTGTGGGTACGAGAACCCAATACGTGGGTATGTGAAAAAAAAATTTAGGGGTTTGGGTACGTATGAGTACATGTGTGTGTGTGTGTGTTTATATATATATATATATATATTAACTATATATACAAAAAAATAAGAGAAATATACAGAATTGTAAAAATAAATCATTTCATAGTATGATACTTGATCATTGATCAATGCCAAATGCCAAAGATAAATATTAAATGCCAATTGATAATTGAAAAATATTCAAATAAGCCATATCAATGATATCATATACGTCTATGTTCACAATTCCAATGGAGGGTTAGGAAGAAAAAAATTTTAAAAAAAAGGTTTTTAATAGTGTTTGGGCTCACTTTTTATGATTTGGGCTGTGGGTTCTCCCGGGTTCGTGCCGGGTTCATGCTGATTTCACCCAAGTATGTGCTGGGTGCGCACAGGGTGCATGCCCATCACTGTGGGTTCGCACGGGCACGCGGGTGTGCGCACCCTGGCGAACCCACAGTGCTGGGCACACAACCTGTGCACACCCAGCATGTACCCGCAGACAAACCCGAACCAGGTTTAGGGCCTGCGGGTACGAACCCTGCAACATAGGTTCTTTGAGGTTATCCACCACATCATAATGGCTTGTCCTTTATTATATTATAACTAACACATTAATTAATATGTGAGATTAAAGTTCAAATTTCTCATTTACATAGATATTATTCAAATGTTGCATTTAGGTATGCAACTATAATAACAAGGGTCACACAGGGACATGTCCCTCCACCTTTCCCTGGGTTGCCACCTCCCCAACATTTCCAGTACTCAGGGATAACCAGAATAATCCCCTGGCTGTCATTTGCCTTGATAAAATTTGAGGATGCATACTAAAAATGCCCAAAAATATCCATATACCCTGGGGACATATGGCTTCTCTTCATTTAAAAAGCAATCAAAACTACAAAAAAATGGGCTTTCATGATTGTTGAATGCAATACCTTTAATTTTGTTTAAAGCAGCAATATTGTCTGAGCTTCCTTGAATTACAAATTAACAAAGTTGCTGCAGCAATACTGAATTCACTGAGTTTGCTGTTATAAATTTGCTATGCAATCAGTTACTGCAAAACTGTTCAGCAGCAATATATCTGATGTTTATTGCAAAAATTTGCACAAGATTATATTCTTATTTTCTGCACAAGTAATTCAGTCCACAATAGTTGGGTTAACAGCAGTCATCATTGATAAGGCCTGACATGACAACTTGCCTGAGTTAATCAGTGAACAGATATACAGGTTACATAGGAATTTTCAATTTCAAGAATACTGGTAGTGAAAAAAAATCTAAATACTTAATTTCTAGAAAGAAATATTTAAATTTGTAGATACCACCTTGATTGCTATGTGCAATTTATCACCTTGAAAAAAGTGCAAAAATGAAAATAATAAACAAATGCCTACATGGGTGTTTGAGAAACTAAAATGCACATCAACAAACTTTATTGGAAAAATGGTTGCATTTGGTACAGAATTAGTCCAATACAGCATGCCATTCATCCGTTAAGCTGATCACATTTAAATTTTAATGCTCTTTGTAGTCGCAATCCTACTATGGTGTTGGAGAACCTCAAATTATCCAAAGTAGGATGATACTCCAAGATGAGGAAGACAGAAGAGAGCAGGAATTTGAAGCAGAGATTGCGTCTTCTTGAGGTTAAAATGTTCAAATTAAAAGTCTCTTTAAGGTAATTGGGCCCTTAGACAACATATTACAAGCTTGATAATATTCTAACAAGTGTGCTACATGTTGCATATACTTTATACTGTTTCCACCCACTGCTATCTGTTGTGACCTTTTCACACATCACCCCATTCAAAATGGGGACCCCCTAATTTTTGCTCCATTCAGGTCTTTTGGCTTTGGTTTTGCGGCAGTCTCTCTTTGTTCCTTGTATCTTTCCAGGAATATACCTATCTTTTGGCCTAATTTGGAGTGTTGGCTAAGTCTGAAGTGCGTCTTGACAAATTGGGGTTTTCATTCTTTAGGCTAGTTTGAGGTCAAATTGAGGTGGCAAATTAAAATTTGAGCTTGGCATTGCAATCAGGAGGCTTCAAGCAGGTTCCCATTAAAATTTCACTGGATTCTGACAACTTACTATTTTTAGGAAGTACTCAAATTAGGACCTTTTTCTTAGGACTTTTGAAATTTTGACTGCTACACCATGTTTAAAGCCCTTTGAGCTACTTGCCTGCAAAATTTGAGCGAATTCTGACAACTTTCTATTTTTAGCAATTTTATTTTTAGCAGATCCACTTTTGGCAGGCATGGCGTCATCCAAGCAACTCCAACACTTCAGCTTTCAAAACAGAGAAACATGCAACAAGAACGGCATCAAACGGAGGTCTACAGAAGCACATGCAGTAAAATTAGGGTTTCCTACTTCCGTGCCTAAAATGAAGGGCAAAACGCGAGAATCTCTGAACATCGATGTATCCCATTGTGATGAGCATTCTTCGAGGAATCTACTGGTAAAATTTGAGCGCATTCTGCACACGTACTATTTTTAGTAAGTCACTTCCAGAACAGGGACTAAAATAGCAGGTGCACACAAAAGGCAGGTGTGAGCAGGTCTGTCATGTCATGAGGGTCAAGGTGAACGAAAATCAAGTCTTGAGAAGTTGAAAATTCATGGAAATCACAAAGACTTCAGAAGTTGCTAAAAATAGAAAGCGAGGGTGAACAGAGCAAAATTAGCTAAGTGTTCGTATACGCCTTAGAGTGATTCAAGAGGGTGCTTGAGAAATTTCTAAGTCAAAAACATAAGCACAACCATCTAAATGCGCCCAACTCTAGTGGGTATAGAGAATTTTCCTAAGGCACAAAAATGAAATGAGACCCTATCATATGTGCCCAAGAGAAGCAAGGTGCCTGAAGAATTTCTAAGGTCAGAAAAATGATAATACTCCCCTCCAAGTGCGCCCAAGGAGTATGAGATGAAGAAAAGTTTCTAAGGCATTAGAATGAAAGTAGACCCCCTTGAATGCGCCCAACATGGTGCAGTCATAAAACACCCATCAACACTGTCCTCAAAACATGGCCTCCAGGACCACTGCCCCTGAAACACATCCCACTGTACCCTACTATCCCTATCCCAGAAACAATGTAGAACATAGTGTTGTGCCCTTTTCACACATCACCCCATTGCCAATGGGGACCCCCCCAGTAGTTTGGTAGTTTTTAAGGTTTTGTCTCCGCGCAACGGTTTCATGAGGTCACCTCCTTCAGAGTTTCAAGCCAGTCTTTTTGAGAGTCGTCCGAGCCAAGTCAATAATCCATGCTTGAATCGGTGCATAAACGCCATGGAAGGGCTCAAAAGGTCCGGGAGACGAGGATCGCCTGTGCTTTCAGCCAATTCTAACACTTCCTACTTTTTAGGGAATCAACTTTTTTTGCTTTTTCGTTTTTTTTCATTTTTGGCATTTTTGGACCAAACAAGGTTCCCTATTTTTTAGGGATTTTGCTTTTTCTATTTTTAGAAAGTCAACCCTGGTCAACGAGTCAACTTTCCATCTTTAGAGCCAAAATCAACCAAAAATCGAAAAATCAAGTAAAAAAATCAGGAAAAGCATGGAAAAGCAAGCTAAAATCTGAGAAAATCAACCCAAAAGCATGAAAAATCGAGCAAAAATCTGGAAAATCAGTCAAAATCATGAGAGAAATCACCAAAAATCAACCAAAAGGGCATGAAATTCATGATAAAATTTTGTCTAAGTCTGGAAAATTCACCATCAAGAGAGCATGATCAGCTATCAGCAAGGCCGGCCCTTAAAATGAGGGACATGGCAGAGGATGTATGAAGTCTGCCCTTGCCTTAGTCAAAAAAATGGCATAGAAGTCGGCCCTACTTTTTAGGGACATGGCAAGGACCTTCCAAAGTCTGCCATGCCATAGGGAAGAATGGAAGGCCTTCTTCAAAGTCCGCCTTGCCATAGAGAAGAATGGAAAGCCTCCTTCAAACTCCACCCAGCCTTGGCAAGGTATGTGTGAAGTCTGCCCAAGCCTGGAGGAAGATGGCAAAGACTCTTGGAAGTCCGCCCTTGACTTGGCAAAGCACTTGGGAAGTCCACCTAGGCATGAGAAAGGGAAAAAATTAAAATTTTTGCTGAGTGTTTGATGCCTTGAAGTAAAAATCCGAAATTTGCCTAAGTATGGAGGCCTAGAAAGAGGGAAAATTGAAATTTTGTCTAAGTATTTTAATGTTTTAAAGGGGAGAAATGCGAATTTTGGCTAAGTGTGGAAGGAAAATGCTTGAGAAAGTCCGCCATGCCTTGATGAAAGATGGAAAGGACTTGAGGAAGTCTGCCTAGGCCATGGCAAAGGAAGAATGAAGTCCACCTAGCATGAGAAAGAGGAGAAAGATTAAAAAATTCACCTAAGTATGGATGTCTAGAGAAAAATTGATGAAGTTGGCCAAGTATACAGAGAAAAATGCACATGGCAAAGAGGCAGGAAAGTCTGCCCTTGGCTAAGAGGGTTAAAAATTTGTTAAGTATCATGGAATTTTGCCTAAGGAAGACATCCAAACACAGACTTTGCCTAGAGAAATTCGTTCGAGCAAGAGAAAATTTGATTTTGGCATTAAAAAAAATGTGCCCGGCACAATTCAAAGTCCGCCATGGTAGGGGAAAATAAGGATCTGGCATAACATTTATCAACGAAATGGCTAAAATTTTGACTTGGCTAGATGAAAATCAAAGTAAGTTTGGAAAATAAACTTTTAGCCAAAGAAAAAAGGAGAAAAATCAAAATAGCCATGGGTCCAAAAAGAACGGGTTGGAAATAAATTGAATATTTTAATAATTTATTTCCAAATACTCAGAAATTTAAAACGCCTTGGACAAAATAAAGTTTGCCAGAGATATATCGGAAGAAAATAAATTACGCCGGACAAAGATAAAATCCATGAGCAAAATTAAATTCGCCATGAATTAAAATTTGGGAAAATCAAATTTGATTGGACATTTAGTGTTTTTTTTTTAAATTTCGAAGATCGAAGATAAACGTCTAACCAAAATCGAATTTTTGAAAATCAAAGAGATTTACTTGGATAAGCTCGCCATGGAGTTTTTTTGAAAAATATGGGAAACTTGCCTATTTGAAGAAGAGAAAAGAAATCGAAATCGAGAGAGAAGAAGGCAGTTGCTAAAACAAATCAAGTTCTTCAACATTATAATGAGTTTCAGCAACTCATTTTTTGCAAACACAGCTAAAGAGAAGTTAGTCTCTCGAAATTGTAAGAAAATTATAAGACGATCAATTATTCAGCAGGCAAGATCGATTTTCCCAAAGGAAGGAATAATTTTATGCTGAAGGAGTAATTTTTCGAGGAAGTGAAGAAATTCTTGGCTGAAAGTCGAATCTCTTAGCGAGACAGGCGCACTTGGTCACTTGATTTTTCATTAAATTCTCAAAGTTCAAATCTGATTTGCAGCCAGAAGCTCTTTCCTGAGGTTTGGAGTTCGATTGGATTAATTTATCATTTCTCCATCTATCTTTTTCATCTTGGCTAAAGTTCTGGCTAAAATTTCAATAAAATTCATTTTCAGCTTGCTTTTTCGCTGAAGTTTAACTATTTAATGAGCTGAAAGTAAAATTTTCAAACCCAAGGCACGAGATTGAACTATATTTTTAAAGTCTTCGTATTAACGTTAGTATTTTTACTGCAGGTTGATGACCATGGCAGGAGAATCATCGAAGAAGGCGCCAATGAAGTTCGCCAGCAAAGGCACACAGCGAGAGTGGAAAATAAATTCAAATTGGAAAAATGTTGCAAACACCGATCTGGGACATGTTGACTTCATAGAATTCAAGAAAAGAGTATATGGACATGATGGACTTCCTCCACCAATTGCCAGACGAACAGTGAGAAACGGGATTTTTCAAGCAGCTGGATTCCTGCTTGTGATGGATTGTGCAGAATTGATGGTAGAATGTGCCATCCATTACAATGCTCAGAAAAGACAAATCATTGCACCTGACGGAAGAATTTTGGCTCACCTGGGTGAAGTAGCAATTCAGGAAACATTTGGCATCCCAGCACATTCCCGTACTACCTACAAAACCAAGGAAGAAGCCAAGTGTTTGTATGACAGCCAGTTTGAGTTATGTGCCACAAATGTTAACAAGGCATGGCTGGAGAAGCCTAGAACATCAATAAAGAAGATGCCAAAAAGACCACGTTGGACAGACTTTAAAGAAGATTTTGGGGACATCATTGTGATGCTAAACAGAATAGCTGGAAATCTGCAAGGTGCATATTTTGAAAATTGGATGTATTACTTTATAGATGAAATCACTTCCAACGTAAAGATGTTCAACTGGTCTCGAATGATAAGTGACAATCTTCACGAGCAGTTGATCAATTTGGAAAAGACTAAGTCTTTTCACATGAGCTCGTACATTGTCTATTTATTGGCCAGGTCATATAAATACTCAGGACTAATTTGCAAAGGCAAAGTGGGCAACGGAGAAAATGAACTAAGGCCTTATGATTGCTACCCACAACTCCAGCTAAGGGAGAAATCTCATTTCAGGCGGGTGCACGATGCTTTCTTAATGTACATCACAAGAACACTTCAAGGAGGAATGCATCAAAGGCTGAGTCACAAGGCAAAAAGTTTGATTAGTAGATACGGATCCTGGTTTATCCAGTTTCCAAAATTTACATATGTCAGGATCCAGGGATTCACTGGAAACCCCTACAAGTTGCCCATCTATCCGACAAATCGGATGATCCTGCTTGAAGTCATGAGGCAGCTGGAAGAATACCAAAACATCCAAAGGCTAAGTAAAAAGGCGGATGTTACATTCCCATTCTTCATTGGGAATATGTCAGAATCCTGTCCGTCAGCACAAGCAGCTGAGAGCGCTAGGCTGGAAATCCAGTGGTACCCATTCACAGCGTATAAGTCCAGGGCCAATTTTGACCCACATCATCATATTCGGACAATGGATGGGAGGAGATATAAGCACAGAGTGGAATTGGAAGACTTTTGGGCGAATGACGCTGATGAATATGAAGTCAAGAGAAGATTATGGTCTAGAATGCCAGTAGACTTCATGAGGGCGATTGAACTTTGTCGGGTGCCTGATCAGTTGTAGGACGATGGAAATTATATCTAGCCGCGCTTCGAAGAGAGCCGACCTCTTCCTTCCGTGAAGTGGTCAGAGCCTAAGCAATCAGATTTGGCAACCTTGATGAGACCAGTGATCAAGTACTCTCAGTGGTGGGTTGACCATCAGGTTCAGGAATTGAGACAGAAAAAGATAACACTCACGTATGATTTACTGAGCGAGACAGAGTCCTATTCCTCCAATGTTGGCGCATCCCATCGTGATGATTTGGTCGAAATGGGCGAGAAGAGGAAAGAAGTAGTTCCAAGTACAGAGCCTGTCCAGAAACGACAGAGGATAGAATCATCTTGTTCTGCGGCGTCTCGGAATATTGATGAGCTGGTGGCCACCATAGACGAATCCTTGGTTGAAATGATTGGACCTCCTGCAGTTCAGGAAGAGAACAATGAACCAATCGAGTTGGATAACAATGAGCCCTCATCTCCTACGGGCACAGAAATACTGGGTTCAGATAATGAAGTGGAAGTCCGAAATGATGACTTCGAAGAGAGAATGATCTCCGCCCTCAGAGAAGTCTTGGATGTTCCAAATGAGAACATTCAGGAGGAAGATGGTATTGAGCAGCCTACCATTCCAGATTGGCTGATAGAGAGAATGAAGATTCAGGCACCAGTGCAAGACCAAGAAGAGGATGATACTGTGGATTTCTTGGCAAGGTTGGAACAAGTTGCTACTAAGAAACTTGCCAAGAAATTTTCCACCATTCAGAGGGACGAAGCCGACAACCGTTCCTTACATATCGCAGGACCCACAGTGGATAAGGCACAAGATGAGATCACTCCCAAAGAATACGCCATAACCACTATAGACCTTGGCCCGACAACAAAAGGCCAAGAGGTGGAAGAGCTGGATAATTCCGTCTCGACTGTCAAAGCGAGATTGGAAAAAGAAGTGGTGAAAAAGAAGGAATATAAAAGGGAAGTCGAACGCCTGAAGGAGTACATACGGCATCTAACCCAGCCACTCAATCAGGGTGATGCAATAGTTCCTCCTCTTCTCAATTCCTCGCAGGAGATAGCCAAGGATGTAGAGCAAGGAATGGTCATGGCCAAGGAGGCTCAGGAATGGATGGTAAGCGAGGGCACGGAAGCAGCCTCGTTCATGGAGAAATTGGCACTTGCCTACGGGAAAACTTCTTTTCTTTCTAGATTGGTTGATATGGCAGAAACTTGGGACTGTCTTCCAAACATTCAGGAGAGGCTCATTCCATGCCTCAAAGTCTTGAAGGGCGTTCCAAGGGATGAATTGGTTGAAGGAAAGGTGATTGCTGCAGGAGCAGCTTATGATTTTCACCATTGGTTTTGGGCAGTGACTATACAGAGAGAAATTCTAGAGAAGGCGAAGGCGGATGGGCTCAGAGTTGAAGAGCAAGTGAAAGAAATCCAGGAGAAGATTTATACAATAGCTGGAGATGTGTTTGACCGAGAAATTGTCTGGGAAAACGACATGCAGCTGGAGAGGTTGAAGCGTAAGGTTCAGGAGATTTCCTTCTCTGCTACTGGACCAATTTTGAAACAAGATTTCGCGAAAGTGGCAAATCTCTTGGCCATCCCGAATGATTTTGTGAGGCAAGAGGCGGATTGGGAGAGCACCTTCGCCAGATGTGCCGAGGATTTGGATGGACTCGAATTCAGGATTAGCATGATGTCGCCCGCCACGATGGAGGAAGTTGTCACGGTCATGTCCAGATTCATTGAGCACAATGCTGCCCAAGAAGATAGGGACGCCTTCCCTTGAAGATAGTTCCAACTGCCACTTCACTGCTTGTTTACTGAATGTTAACTGATGTTATTTTGAGCAACCCTAATTAGGGTTGAGTTGTATTAATCTTGGCCGTCAATGTTGTTTTGATCTGGGCCTTTCATTTCATTTTGAAAACTCTAATTAAACTGGTGATCTCTCACTTTCATTTGTGTGGAGACAGTATATGAAATTGTTGCATTGAGACTATTTCCGATAATAAAAGCTCTTATGCATGATTTGCTTTGAATAACTTTTATTGTCAAATAGTAAGCAAGGTTGCATAACTTCTTCTACCATAGATTGGAGTTAGATAGATTAGAATTAGATTATAATTGAGTAAAATTTGCTTTTGAATATTGGTTAAGTGAATGAGAGATTGATCGTATAGATTAAATGGTGAAATATTGCTCATACTTTCTTCGGATGGATGATTTTCATTCGATGCATAAAGTTAGCCTGAGCTATTGATTGTGGATACTTAACTTCGGTCTCATTCGAGGCTTGAAAATTATAATCACACCCCTTTGAAGACTGCACCCACTTTGCGTAGTTGTCCTAGGGAGGCGAAACAAAGTTTGGTTATTCATTTCACCTAATCTTTACTGTCTCTCAAATTCCTAGGCATAGGATAGATTCTCTAAACCCTTATATTTTTGCCCCTTTTTTTTGAGATCTGAACCGAAAGTCCCAATTGAAGAAGCTTTTAATGATAAATCCGTCTAAGTCCCGAGCTTGTGAAGAATTCTTAAACGTAAGTCCCTTTGTGTATTACCAGCAAATCACAACGCCCATTGAGCTTATCCACATGTCAAGACCTGACGAAAGAAACCTTGGAGTCGCCATATGATCTTCTCGCAATCTTAGCATACACGGTGACTTTGTTCAAGAGAGGATAGAGTGTCTTTGGACATTTTATTCTGAAGTGTTCGGTGGATGATAAAACGTACACCAACACATAGGTAAAAACATGTGATTTGAACATTGTATTTGCACTTGTAGATTCTCTATACAAGGTCATCTCCACATATCTACAGTTTGATGTTCAATACTATTTTTCAGTTATGAGAATTCCTTTACAGGTATCAATTTGAAAGTGTGTTCTACAAACCTAGTGCAAGCGCTTTTCATTGCATTTTTAGTGGGATAAATGTTTTTAATGATAATTATGACGAATCTTATTATGCTTGAAATTGGTTTTATATTTGAAATTTTACTACCATTGATCTCGAGTGTGCAAATCAGATTTTTGGGTTGGGGAACAACTAGCTATTTCTGAATTTCATAAGGAACCATCTTGCCAATGAGAGAGGGTGTGGATTCTTGCCACTTGTGAATGGCAGGGGATGTTTCTTACCCATCTCTGAAATGCAGGAAACATGGAAGCAATTCCCAAATTCCTAAGGACATGACCATGTCTATCAATACTAAACAATTGGGTGGGTCAAAAGAGAAAATCAAGCAAAAGATAAATAAAGTAAATAAACTTTATTAAGGCAGTCTAAATTAAGAGAATCTAAGGGAATAACTAAAGGAGTATATTCTACCTCATAAAAAAGGCATTTCAAATATTTAAAAGATGGACGAAGGGACAAAGGGATGAGGAGAGAGCTATTGTAGGACTCTCTGAGTACTCTACCAAACTCTCCAAACTCCCGAGTCTCTGAGCTGGCTGAGCCGATTCTGGCAGAGTCTTGGAGAGTACTCAGCCGAGTCTTGCTCCAAGACTCCCGAGTCTTAGGCTCGAACAGACATAGTGGCTGAAAATTCAAATTTTGAGAGTTTGAGGATCATATGACATGCGTAATGTTTGAATTATGAAAAATTGATAGTCAAATTAGACTTTTATGTTTTCTAAATGCATTTATTTCTTTTTTTTGTGTAATTATGAGGTTTTCTTTTGCCGAGTCCATGCTGAGTTTTTTGCCGAATCCTGAGTCCGAGTCAAAATTTTGGGCTGCTAAGTTGATTCCGAGTCCAAGTCCTAAAGCTATGATTGCAATCATATCCTAGCTAAAAGAAAATTAAAAATAGATTAAAAAGGTAAGGTCTTAACAAATTGTAATACCCTAGGTATTAATTAACAGTAATAATAACAATAAATGTAAACCAAAAAGGGTATTTTAGAAATATATTGAGTACCCCCATTTAAAAACAAAACAAAATTTTAGTTAAATGATAAATTAATTGAAGTATGCAACTTCAGTGACAATGTTTTAAAGATACCAATAAACAAAATTATGAATGACATACATCCAAGTCAAAATAACTAGTAGTCAAACAATACCAATGTTAATTTACAACACACACAATGATACCAAAATTGATTGTGGATAGATAGATCATAACACGTGGATTCTAAAGCATGTGGGAGAGAAGAAATCCCAAAAAAGCCAAAATTCCAGATAATTTTCAGAAAGTCTGATCTCAAAAATCAATTATATATAGATATATAATGATTATAATATAATTTCTGGATACAACACATGTGCACACATGCACAAAGTATAATAGAATTTCTATACACCTCCTACATTAAGAGAAATAATAATCCTCAAAACGCACACAAAAACACAAATTCTAATAAATTTTTGGATACACCTACTGTGTTTGGAAGAAACAACAATCCTCAAAACACACACAGACACACACACTATGACAAACAAGTATAAACATTTCAAAGTTGGACTGAGCATAACAAGTCAGACAGCACATGGGTTTGCAAGAAAAGAAATTTAAGTATTTAAAAATTAAAAATAATAAAAAATGTCTTGATTGGATCTGAGTGATTTGGTATGCCTTAAAACTCTGGATCCCATGGAATCTAAGCCAGATCCAACTGGATTTGTCAACTATGTTCTGAAATATTGAAAAAATATAAATCATCTATCTCCATGTGCTTCATGGACAAATACTATCCAACAGGGGAGGGTATATAATAAACATAGTAAATACTCTGTACTTATCTATGGTACTTGTGTAAGGACACTTCCCTACTCTACGTGTCCTTTGAATGGTTGTACCTATATAAGCTATCACTCATTCTCTTATAAAGCTATCAATCTATTTATTTATTTTATTTCATTCAACATGTAAATATTACACATCCATTCTGGAATATAACTGCTGATATACCTCACGTGCCAACAAGAAAAAATGATATTGTATATCTTTTGGAGTGCAAACATATTGATCCTTTTGGATATGCACTCAACTAAAATATGGCAGTCATTTGTGGTTCTTTTGCATTGGAAGTGAATTCTTTTAGATTATACTTGGATGATCAGGGCCTCTCAAACGTGACACCCTAGTGTAAGTTTTTTTATTCTTTCTGATGTAATATAACCCATAACAGCAAAAATCATTCTTGGAAATAAATTGGCAAACAAAAAAGAATTTTTTTTCAGAAAATCACAATTTAATTGGGAATAAATCAGCTTAGAGTTTGGGTTTTCAAAATAATGGAAAAAGATAGTGTTAAGGTTAGTGTTAGGGTTTTCAAAAAAATCTCCAATCAAAAATTAGGAAAACACTAGGATAAATCAGTGGGTAAGTAGCAGATTTGATTTTTGGCGAGAAAATTGGTTAAAAATTGTCAGAATGCAGGAAAAAATGGGAATGATAAAATCATGATTTTCTAAGTCAAAAAATCACTCACATGGGCAAGCAGTGGGTAATCAAAATTTATCACTTACTTTCTCACCATTTTTGCTACTATGTAACATATATGGTTTGAGAAGAGCCGAAAGGAGGAAAGTGTTTCTTGTAACAGTTGAAAAATTGCTGCAGTTTGATAAAGTGAATCTGTATGTTGTACATACCAGAACAGCCAGAGGAAAATACAAACAAGTTTAGATTGATCATAAAAACTGCAGTTTTAGATTCTGGATTTTCTACCTATCAATCAGAGAAATAGAACATGACAGCTAAATTTCAAAATCGGTTCATGTGGCTTTCAAAATCTTCAAGTAAATAATCATTAACATTTACAGTATTACCATTACTTTTGAATTTACAGAGAAACAAGTGACCTATAGACATTTCAAGCAATTAAGATGGCTTTGAGCCAAACTGAGAGAATGACAAAGCACTCACTTTTCACTACAGAATTATAATGAACAGTTTCTAAATTAAGATAGTCCCTCCATGTAACACAATAAATAACAGCTATTGAGATGTTAAGCAGAATCTGGGAGGCCCCAATGAGACCATTTTCCTTCTATCATCGTATTCTTTGTGCACCAACCTTCGTGAATGTTTTCGACAACAATATGATCAAGGTGGATCAAGCTAGACACTTGGAAAGAGTGTCATTAAGAGGAACTAAATGAAGTTCTTTGAAATCTTGTCCACTGAAATAGCTAACATTTAATACAAAAAATGGTTCAAGGATTCAACACCATACAAGGGCAGTGCAGCTCTAGCTTATCAAAACTGGTAACAAGACAAGTACTACAGTGTCCCAGTACCACAATATAAGCATATTCTGATCAGTGATCCTAGCTACTGAGACATTTTTGAAATTATAAAAGGCAAAGTGAAATAGAGCATAATCTAATAGCAGTGCCTTACCTGCAAATGACTGATAGAATTGATACGTTTAATATCTAATAGACGTCGTTTGAGTGTGTCCCACCCCCACTGCTCAAATTTACATACATGTTTTATTGATCCCTCATGAGTACATTCAGCATCCACAAGAACCTGCTTAGGTAATGGTGAAATCTGGTTATACTCAAGATAAGGGTTAATCTTTCTAATTGGATAGTATTTGTTTAAGCACAAAACATTCTATACTAGGGAAAACTATTTGTAGCATCACTTCAGTGAAAACCAATAACAGCATATTACTACAAGTCTACTAAACTCAAGATTGACAAAGCAAAATCAAGACTCTGAATGGAATTAATAATCACTGGCAAATATAAATTAGATCATTCGTGACAATAAATAGACAGAAAAATAAGAATAGAATTTTAAGAAATCATATTATCCAATAGACAAATATAGAGAACATAAAACTACCATATCTTTGATTTGAAGGAACCTTGGAAACAAAACTAACAAGCATCAATTCATATTCGTCATATCCCCCTTTCTGGAAATAAAGCCATGGAGAAGACCTCTAGCCTATCCCCATTTCCTGTAGACTAAAGAGTAAAGCAAGGGAAATAATTTCTAATATTATTTTAAGTTGGATCGGTAAATTCTAATTTAAAGGGCAACATAATAATATTATTATTAAAATAAAATATGTTTTTAACACTAATATAAAAAATAGAAAGTATTTTTAAATAAAATAAAATGAATTAAAAAGTATTTTTACTACTTGTGAAAATTGAACCAATGGGACCATTTGGAGCATTACTAAAGGAGGGTGCTTGGTTTCATTTGAGGATCACATACCTTGTCATCATTTAGCAAAGCAACTTTTTAAGAATTTTGGGCATTGTATTCAAATTCTCATCCAGAGATGAAAACCCTTGGCTGATTGGAGATCTTGGAAGACGAAAACCCTCTTGGGTTTTCACTACCGGATTTGGGGACAAAAACCACCAAGAGTTGCATGTGAGCTGATTTGGTCATTTTTAGATTCAGTGCAATTGGATTGGCAAGCAAGTTCGATGTTCATGATTTTTGGAGGGTTTCATGGCTGATTTTTAGAGTATTGGTTGATGTTTCATCATTATTTCACCACTAGATCTTGAGTTCCACATCTAGGAGACACCACCCACATTTATTGCCAATTGGCTTGCACATATTTTGTTGCTATTGTGTAGCTAAGCGCCAACAATTAATTGTCAAATTTCATCATTTTTACAAAGAGTCACACTTGAGGAGGGTTTTTTAAAAGTTTTTGGCACAAATTGCTTGTTGTTCGTCATTATTTGTTGCTGATATAATATTGAGTTTGAGGCACCAAACTTCCAAGGAGATCCATGCCCTTTGTGGGAGCAATTTCACATCACCTTTGGCTGCGATCTGCTCATTTTGGTCATTTTTCCAGCCTTGCGGGCTCTTGCGCCAACCATTCCAGCTGTCCAACAACTATAACAGCTGCTGATTTGCCAATTGTAGCCTTTGAATTTGGTGCACCAACCTTGGAGAGGGGTTTGGAAACCAATTTTCAGCTGTTGCAACCTATTACCAACCGCCACATCATCTTTCTAGGTCATCCACTTTCTCATTGTTTTTGCAGCATTCTTTCAGTCATATCCAGCCACCAATATTGTTATTCATCCACCTTAAAGGATTTCCTCTGGCACATGGCAGCTATAAATTCATCACTTTTTAGTCAAGATCAATTGTTGTAAGTTTGAAATTGTGTTTCTAGTTTACATATCAGTCAATGTAAGGTGTTTCAGCCGTTGCACATCAAATAAAATCAGTTTCAGATTATCGGAAGTTGATGTTTGATTCAAATCTATGTGTTTTTGATACTCTTAGGTTTCATAATTGCCGACTATTAGCTATTAGGAGTTCATGGCATTCATTTCCAGTCATATCAATATTTAAACTTGATGTATTTGTGTCATGCCCCTGAAAGAGCAACACTGAAAAACCGAGCATTGAAATGCAAATAAATAAATAACAATATAAATACTAATGATTTAAATATATTATAATAATCAATATAACATAATTTGATAAATATTAATATAAAAAATAGATATATACTATATTACATGTAAATATAAAATTATACATACAAAATAATAAGTATATGGAATTAGCAAACTGCAGCGATTTAAATAACACAGGGCAGCTATCAGCATTTAATTAGTGAATGAGACAAAGGGAATAGGACAAAATCATATAAGACAAATTGCTAGAAGACACGGCATTTCATTAAGGCAACGGTTTCTAATTGCTAAGGGCTGCGATTTATTTAAGAGAGCAGCGACTACCTTGAGGAGGTATATCCTTTGGGAAGGCAGATTTAATTTATTAAATAAACAATAATTAAGAAGGCAGCAATCAAGGGAAACAAAGGATCATGCCTTTCCAAAAAGGTTATCTCCTCTCTAAAAGATGCATCCTTTCACTTGGACATGGAGCTCTATAAGGAAAATGAAATCAATTGCAAAAGGGAATCATTGAGGAATAATAAATAAATCTACATTCAGATAGCAGGGGCAGTGAAGTATGGAAGATAAATCATATACACCAGCAGGGATATAATGTGGAGATCTAAAAGATAAAATATGCAGATCTAAAGAGATATATGCAGACCTAACAGAGATATGAATCAATATATGAGGACCATACTAAGGGAAGTAAGATTAATATAATTACATATTTATATGTATAAATATATATAAATAGATATAAGTTCATATCAATTAGAAATAAGAATATATATATATATATATAGATGAAATATACATAGATATATTATATACGATCATGCAATAATGATGCTTTCAACAATTATTAATCTTCATTTATAATTATTTATTGGATCTAATCTATTTGTTTCTCTTTAAGCAATATGTTCTAACAGAAGTGATTGAAAAGAGAGAATTGAGTCTAAGAGGAATAAACATTCAAAAGCAGATCGGCCAGCAAACACTAAATCTCAGTCTGCATAAATTATCTTGTGATTGCAT
Source organism: Sequoia sempervirens (assembly GCA_007258455.2). Lineage (NCBI taxonomy): Eukaryota > Viridiplantae > Streptophyta > Pinopsida > Cupressales > Cupressaceae > Sequoia > Sequoia sempervirens. The sequence continues at coordinate 70,938 of VDFB02339200.1, forward strand.
AATTGTGAATTAACATATTTGTGGTAGGATATTTATATGGGAATATAATGTATTATTTAAATATGGTTAATGGTTGATGCATATCATTAGCCTATTCATAAATCATTATGTATTGCTGATGTGATTATTTGCAAGTATGAATTTGATTAGTTTTCCATGCACATGTCTTCACCATGATGGGAGAAGGGAGAATTGCAAAAGGGGTACAATGATGGGACCCTCTGCTAGGTATGCCACCCGGGGGGACACGATGAGCACACATGGACCAGAGGGGTATTGCCTTTGGGCCTAGGAGAGTTGGGCTGCCAGGACACCCTTTGTAACCTCACTCCCCTATCATGGTGTAACAATATAGGGAGATCAATCATAGGGAGAAGGAAAGGATTACAAGATGAGGGGATAATGGAAAAGACACCTCCTAGATAGATCTCCTCATATGAATGGCATGTGCCACATGAGGCCAAGGGATATGGTATATCCCCTTGGGTCTAGGGAAAAAGGGTCCAAAGCATTCTCCCATTCTCCCCTATGATTGAACCTTCCCAGGATGTTAGAGTACTTTGTGATTGAATTAATGTTTGGCCCTAAGTTTATTAATATCTAATTATGGAAATCTACTAGTTATTATTATTGTGGTAAATGATTCTAACCTGCTAATCAGTTTGATTATGGTAAATGGTTCTAACCTGTGTGTAGGGCTTCAATCAGGGTTTCAAACAGAGGAAAGGTATTATCTAACCCCGTTGTTATTTAAATTGGGGAAAATTAGGGCAAATTTGGGGCACTCCCAATTAGGGGGCATTACAATTTGAGCATAAACTATTCAAATCTAAACACAATTGTTGTCATAGGGTTTTATATTGGCTGTTCATTACATTTCAGTCATAAATCAGCTTATTTATTTGTAGTAATTTGATATCTACAAGTTGAATTTGTTGTGTTTGATGATTTTTAAGTTGCATACCAGCAATTGAGGGTTTAGAAAGAAGTTTCTAGCTGCTTATTTTAATTACCAGATTGTTGTTTCAGTTTGGATTTTGCTTCAAAACTCAGAAAAATACAAATAAATCAGAAATTTGCAAAAATTTGAAGGGTACATTACAATGGGATCAAAGCAATGATCTTGCTAGCCTGATGGGTTAGATCTAACAAGTTCATGTAGCCCAACAATAAAGAATTCATAGTTTATCAAAGAAAAAAAGTAAGGGATCCAAAAATAGAAGAATTGGAAGAAAGAGGTAAGAGGGTTTTGACAGATGATAAGAAGGCCGAAATTCAATATAATGTCATTGTTAGCATGAGCCAAAGTCAACAACAAATGAAAAATCTTATGGCACAATTACTTCAAACAATGCAAAAAATGAATGCTACAAAGGTTACACCACCCCTTACAAGTGAATGGAATGCTATGTGAAATCATAGAACCATGGTGGGTTCCACATCTAAACTGTTCCTACCCAAGTTCCTACAAAGAGAAGAATATCATGAAGAGGAAGAAAAGCCAAATTAGGAGGAAGATAATTTTGCAGCTTATTTTGTAGAGTATAGAACTCTTCGACCAAAGTTTCATGGTCAAATGTCAATCAATAAATTATGTAGCTTGACGCATAGCAAGAAAAGGGAAAGAAGAACAAATGCATATCAGCCTCATAAGGATCTACAAAATAGATTGGGTAAGCTAACCATTCCTATTTTTGATGGCTCAAATATTTTTCATTAAACCCTATGTATTTGGAGGAAGCTATCAAAGAATTAGCTTAGAAGGAAGAAGTTGTGCTTCTCTTGCAAGGAGCCATGGGAGCCCAGTTAGTGATGTCTTGGTAGAGGACAGATACACTACATTGGAGAAATACTAGAGGGAGAATCTAAAGCAAAGGATCTTGAGCCCAAAGTTGAGGAGACAGAACAAGGAGGTACCTGTAAGGCACCTGCCTGAATGCAAACTAGCAATTCCACAAAGATACAACCAAACTTTTGATATGAACTCGCTTACCCAAAAAAAATAAACATTCCCGTTACAAATCAATGACTAGTGTCCAACAGAAATTCCAAAGGAAGAAAATATCACAGAGCAACTACAATTCGATAGAGCAATGCTAGCCACAGGAATATACTTAGAAATCTTTATTTTATTCATTAAAGTTGGGCACCATACACAGATTACAATCGTGATTGGGAATCTCTGATCAATTTGTTTGCACAATCTCCTTAGTGTCGTTATTTTCCAGCTCCAATGATGAAACTTCAGTCACCTGTAGAAGCCAAAATAGTCACGGCCCTCACAAACGCTTGTAAGTGTTGTCTTTTATGAACATCCCGGTGAATGAACTCCTTGTTATCGCGATTCTTCAGGACGCGGATGGGTGTTGCAGACGTGGATGGCGAGAGCCAATTAGCTACACAACCATCGGCAGGAGGCACATGGCGCATGAGTCTAAGTGACGCTTCTTCAAGCCAATGTCGTCACCAGCCTAAACAAACTCCAATCGCTACTGCCAATGCCAAATTAACTTGCAAGGAATATTTCAAATCAATCGAAAGTCTGGATGTGAACGGAGACAAGAAGCCTCAGGCGGAGACTACGTCCCACCTGGAAGAGCTCGCTACATGGCCAGATCTTCTTATCCCAATTCGATCATCTTCCCAGAAGAAGCACAACCATATAAATACTTATTCAATTGTCAAACCAGAAGGAGGTCAGCCAAGAAACAAAGATTCAAATAAACAACTTTCCAACTTAAAGAATTCGACCACAATACAAAACTAAATTAATTTATTATTATTTAATTAAATTCAAATAGTGTTAAAAAACACTATTTTCTTCTAAATGACGTTAGCCAGCCTCAAGAAAGTTTTGGGACATTATAGTCCCCTCCTTTAGATTGTTGCTTGCCCTCAAGCAACCTCAAGTTGGGATGCTCGAAAATCTCCACACCCTCCCACGTTGCATCTTCTGTTGGCAGTCCCTTCCACTTAACCAGATATTCCGGAATAGCCTTGTTCCTCAACCTCTTTTCTCTAACATCCAATATAGTTTTGGGTTCAAGTATTAGCTTACCCTCATCATCAAGAGGTGGTAACTCCATTGATGGTGTAACCTACTGTCCCAAGGCCTTTTTCAAGCAAGATACATGAAAAATATTATGAATTTTGCTCCCTTGGGGCAGTTTGAGCTCATATGCAACCTCCCCAATCCTCCTTGTAATCTTGAATGGTCCATAAAATCTTGGCTTTAGCTTTTTTGCACCATTTCCTATGAGAGATGATTGCCTATAGAGCTGTAATCTCAAGTAAACCATGTTGTTGACCTCAAAAATTCTCTCAGTCCTTCGCTGATCCGCATATAACTTTTGCTTCTTCTAGGCACGCTGGAGATTTTCTTTCAAGGAGCTCATTATATCCACACTCTGCTGCACCATGTCTCTAGCACTCGAAACCTTATTGTCTACGAGAATTAGATTCATGAAGGAGGTTGCCTCATAACTGTAGAGTGATTTGAAAGGAGACATACTAATAGACATGTGATGTGTGGGTTGTAGCAAAACTCTCCTAGGTGTAGCCACTTCACCCAAGTTGATTGTTGCCCGGTAACATAGTTCCTCAAATACCCTTCAATCCATTTGTTTACAATCTCCATTTGTCCATCCGTTTGGGGGTGGTAGCTAGTGTTGGGAGTTAACTCGGTGTGATCCAAACAGAAGAGTTCCTACCAAAACAGGTTGATGAACCTGCTGTCTCTGTCACTCACAATGTTCTTTGGAAGCCCGTGAAATATAAAAATCTCCTTGAAAACCAGATCAGCAACTTGTGGAGCTCTAAATTCTGAAGTAATGGCATAAAAGTGAGCATATTTTGTGAGCCTATCCACCACAACATAAATACAATCTTTACCTTGCACCTTCGGAAGTCCTGTGATGAAATCCATTGATATGCTTTCCCATTTCTGATCGGGAATAGGAAAGGGCTGCAACAAACTACCTAGTAGCACATGTTCCGTTTTATTTTGTTGGCACACCAAGCATTCTCTAACATGTTGCAATATGTCATTTTTCAACGCCTTCCATGCGAAACATTCCCTTACTTGCTTGTACATCTTGTAGAATTTGGGGTGACCAGCAAGAGGAGTATCATGGCAAGCTCTCACAATCCTATTCTTGGTCTTGGAGTGGGGCACAAGAGAGAACCGGTCTTTGTAGAGGATGAGATCTTCAACCACCTTGTAACTGTCATCAATTACTTTCCCTTCCAAGATGTCATTAGCAAATGAATCTTTAGCATATTCAGCTATAATGCTCACCTTCCAATCAGTAGATATATTAGTCATAGCACAAATATAAGGCTTCCTAGAAAGAGCATCTACTACCACATTATTCTTGCCTTTCACATATTCAATATCAAAATCATAGGCTTGGAGTTTGCTAACCCATTTTTGTTGTCTATCATTCAAATCACACTGATTGAGGAAGTACTTCAAGCTGTTATGGTCCGTCTTCACCACAAATTTCCCACAAACCAAGTATTGTCTGAACTTTGCAAGGGCATGCATGATTGCCAACATCTCTTTATCATAGATGGAGAAAACCTCTTCTGAATTTGTGAGTTTTCTGCTCTCATATGCTATGGGGTGCTTACTTTGCATCAACACTGCCCCAATACCCTCTCCTGAAGCGTCACACTCAAGTACAAAAGGAGATGAAAAATCTAGGATAGCCAAAATAGGACACAAGCTCATTACCTCCTTGAGTTTATCGAATGCCTACTGTGTTGTGGAACTCCAAGAGAAAGCTCCTTTCTTTGTCAAATTGGTTAATGGTGCCACAAGCTGGGAGAAACCCTTAACAAATTTTCTATAATATCTGCAAAGGCCCACAAATCCTCTCAACTATGTCAAATTCTTGGGTCTAGGCCAATCCTGGATAGCCTTGATCTTCTCTTCATCAACGCAAACCCCTTGAGCGCTGATCTTATGGCCCAAGTACAAAACTCGATCATTCCAAACTCACATTTTGACATCTTAGCATAAAATGAATGCCTCTCAAGAATGTCAAGCACTTCCTCTATATGCTTCAAATGATCCTCCCATGTTTTACTATAGATCAAGATGTCATCAAAGAAAACCAACACGAATTTCCTCAACTGAAATGAATACCTGATTCATACATGACTGGAATGTCGCAAGGGCGTTGGTTAACCCAAACAACATCACCAAGAACTCATAATGCCCATAATGGCACCTGAAAGCTGTCTTATGCACATCCTCATTCTTGACTCTAATCTGATGATATCCCAAACCCAGGTCAATCTTGGAGAAGTATACTGCTCCATGCAACTCATCTATCAATTCATCGATCCTGGGAATAAGGTAGCGGTTCTTGATTGTCTTCTTGTTGAGTGCTCTATAATTGATGCACATCCTGGGTGTCCCATCCTTCTTTTTGACCAACACCACAGAAGAGGCAAAATGACTCGAGCTTGTACGAATGTGTCCCATATCCAACAACTCCTTGATAGCCTTCTCGATTTCTTCTTTGTACACTCTAGGGTGTCGATATGTAGTGATAATGGGTTTAGCACCTTCTTCAAGCTCTATCACATGCTGAAATCCCCTATCCGGTGGCAATCCAACTGGAATCTCTCGAAACACCTTGCACTTTTTGTTCAAAATAGCCTAGATGTCAATGGGAAAGGTTCTTTCTTCCTTTGGTGGACTAGTATCCGTAACCAAGCACTCTGCTGCCCATGCTACTTCATCTCTACAAAAAGATTGCTACATCCTTTTTGCTGAAACCACCATAAGACCATTCCTGGAGAAGCCCTTGAGGACAACCTCTTTGCCGACACGCTTGAATTTCACTTCCATAGTTTGGTAATTGGTGGTGTACTCTCCCAAAGAATGAAGCCACTGAACTCCTAAAACCATGTCTGTGTCACTAAAGTCAACAACATAGAAATCATCCCTCATCTTGTGCCCTCCTAAGATCAGCTCCATTTGTTGAATCCGTCTAGTGCAAGAAAGGATATTTCCTCTAGCAACTGCCACATCAAACCCTTCAAAGTCTTCTACTTCCAAGCGCAACTTGGCAGCTATCTTCTTGTCAATGAAATTATGAGTAGCTCCACTATCTATCAACACTGTCACTCTCTGTCCTCAAAAAACTCCTCAAACACGAGGGGAATGGTATCGTGGTGCTCTCGAATGTGCTGCAAGAATACTACCCATGGGACCTCCTTCTACAATGACCTCTTGTTCTCCTTCATTAGTGACTTCCTCATTGTCACATTCTTCGGGTTTTGTTTCATCATCTGAAACTACCTGGATGTAGTAAAATTGACATCTCCCTTGACATTTGTGATGGTCATTCCATTTTTCTTTGCAATGGTAACACAAACCCTTCCTACAAAGTTCATTTCTTGACATTTCTGATCCATTCGCCCCTGAAGGAAAGCTCTTAGGTGGAGGATTCGCTTTAGAGAAAGGCTTTCTTGGCTGCCCTACGGGTGCGCTCTTAGCAATAGGTTTGCTCTTCTTCGTAGAATCTTCCAAACTCAAAGTCCTACGAATAGCTTCCTCTAGTGTTGATGGCTCCAAAGCCCTCACTAGACCATGAAAAGAATATGATAGCCCTTCAAAGAAGAACATGAGTCTCTTATCTGAGACATTCGGTACCATCACAGCAAGCCTTTGGAATTCTGACACGTATTCATCCATAGTGCCCAATTGTTTCAACCTTGTTAACTCCTAGAAGTACACCTCGGGATCTTTCCTGTCAAACCTCTCCATCAACTTTTGCGTGAAGTCCTCATATGTAGTCACAAGTCCAAACCCTTCAGTTACAATACCATGGTGCCACCATTCATGCACCAACCCTTCCAAGTGCAAGATGGCAAATTTGATAGCTTCCTCTTCGGTCATGGGGCTGAGAGAGAAGTATCTATCCAATTTTTGCACCCATGCATGTGTAGTCACCTTTCTTAAACTATCAAAAGTAGGTAGTGAGAGCTTGCTGACTTTGTGTTGGAGATCTTTATTTGTTCGTTGTAGACGGGATCTCCCATCGCTTCTAAATCCCTTTCTAGCAATTTGGAACTGATCAAAGGGAATTGCTGCTTGGGCTTCAGCATCCAGTTTCATGTAGTCCTGTACAATGCTGTTGAAACTAAGCTGATCTTCTTCTTCATGACATGCCTCTGTCCTAGGTAAGAACTTGGGCTGAGAAGGTCTGAGAGTGGATCCCTTTGAGGTCTTGCTCTATTCTCCTCCTCTGAGCATTCTGGATGGCTTTCTTCATCATTGTTGGCTCCTAATTTGTTGTTCATTGCAGCAATAAGGGACTGTAACAATTGCAATAGCGTTTGATTTGTCTGATCTTGTTTCTCCATAAAAGCTTCGAGCTTCTATTCTAATCCTCCATCTTTTCCTTACCCCTGCCTCCTATTCCCTTGTTGCTGTCCTGATTAAACGCTGCGAGCTTTCTCCTTTCTCTCTCAATCGCTCTCAAATCTCGTTGACTCAGTTGCATCAATCACGGTCACCTACAGGTTGGCAGAATCCAACACTCTGATACCACTGTAAGGCACTTGCGTAAATGCAAACTAGCAATTCCACAAAGATACAACCAAACTTCTAATATGAACTCATTTACCCAGAAAAAATAAACATTCCAGTTACAAATCGATGACTAATGTCCAACAGAAATTCCAACGGAAGCAAATATCACAGAGCAACTACAATTCGATAGAACAATGCTAGCCACAGGAATATACTCAAAAATCTTTATTTATTCATTAAATCTGGGCACCATACACGGATTACAATCGTGACTGGGAATCTCTAATCAATTTGTTCACGCAATCTCCTTAGTGCCGTTATTTTCTAGCTCTGATGATGAAACTTCAATCGCCTGTAGAAGCCAAAAGAGTCACGACCCTCACAAACTCCCGTAAGTGTTGGTGTCTTTTATGAAGATCCTAGTGAATGAACTCTTTGTTATCACGATTCTTTGAAACGCAGATGGGCACTGCAGACGCAGATGGCGAGAGCCAATCAGCTATGTAGCCATCGCAGGAGGCACATGGCGCGTGAGTCTAAGTGACGCTTCTTCAAGCCAATGTTGTTGCCAACCTAAACAAACTCCAATCGCTATTGCCAATGCCAGATTAACCTACAAGGAATATTTGAGATCAATTGAATGTCTGGATGTGAATGGAGACAAGAAGCCACAAGCGGAGACTACGTCCCACCTAGAAGAGCTTGCTACGCGGCCAGATCTTCTTGTCCCAATTCGATCATCTTCCTAGAAGAAGCACAGCCATATAAATACTTATTCAATTGCCAAACATTCAAATAAACAACTTGGCACCAACTTAAAGAAGTCAGCCACAATGCAAAACTAAATTAATTTATTATTATTTAATTAAATTCAAATAGTGTTAAAAAACACTGTTTTCTTCTAAATGACATCGGCCAGCCTCAAGAAAGTTTTGGGAAATTACAGTACCAAAGAAGAGGTGGTTTAAAGAGGCATTTTTTCCTCGCTTTTGGGTGTGCCTAAGTATCATCCATGTAGAGTTAGAGGGATTTTGCATGGACAAAAAATTTATAGTATTGATTGTGTCATGTCCCCTTCTCAGTGACATCTCTCAGAGGACAGGATTGGCCTATCACGCAACCCTTGTAGGCTGATTATTTGGATAGAGGGTCACTTCGGAGCTTGGCTCAGCTTCAGTTAGCAGAGATTGATCAGTGGTCTTTCGTTCTGGCTCGATCGGAGGCTTTTTGCAGAATTGCTATTTTTAGCAGTTCCTGACAGGCAGTGTGGGACCCCTGCTATTTTTAGCAATATGGCTTTGGCGGCATCCGGAATCACTTCAGAGTTCGTCAGCATCAGACGGATCAGTAATCAGATGAGTAACGAGGAAAATATTAATATTTAATTGTATTGATTAAATATTAATTATTTAATGTTTATAATATAAAGTTGTAATTTTAAATTATAACTTTAAGTGATTGCCTTGAGGGGTGCGCCCATCATCAGAAGGGGCCAAAAGTGACTATTAAAATATTATAAAATATTTAGCTGAGACTATGGAGTAACTGAAAGATTAAAAGTTAAATATTTTATTAAAACCCTATTATTAAGGAAATCGCACTTTTCAGCATAAAGTGGATTTTGCCTTGGGTTTTGAGCATTATGAGATTATTGAATTTTGAGAACTGATCAAATTGATCTGAGCACAGAATTTAGGGTTTGAACTCGACTTCCTTGGGGAACAAGCCATCTCCAGCGGAAAGCAATTCAGAGAGTGTGAAATATCACTTGATCTATTGCCAGCAGAGGTTTTCTTATTCAGAGGAAATCATTGAGCATCAGAGATTTAATATATTCAGAGCTTTTGTCAGAGTTTAGCATTCAGGATATCCTTCATTCATCAAGGCGCCAACATTCATCACATTCAGAGACTAGGAGATTGTATTCTGAGAAAGGGCCGTACAATTTCATAGCTGCTGCAGCCGTACTTCTGACAGGCCGTACTATTGCTTGAGCCGTACTTCTTCCATAAATAAGAAACGCCATTCTTATCTTGCAAAGCTATTTCCTGTGTGGGCGCTGGGATTGCTGGAGGCATCTGGCATCATTAAACTGGAGGAAGACTCAACATTTATTGCAAGCCGTACAAATCTGTACCATCTTCAGTTGCTGTTTTACCAGGTTTTTACCAATAAAAATCATTATTTTATTGTTGCATGTTAGCAGATCATTTTTGTTTTGAGATCATTTGAATAATAAAGCAAACGCCTTCAATCTCTATTGTATTTTCCATATACATTGAAGATCTAGCATTTATTAAGAATTTATTACTATTTACTGGAAAAGCCGTACCTTCATTAATTGCATTAAAAATCACAAAAACCCAAAAAAACGTCAAAAAAACTCAAAAACACAGTCAGATTCAGTGTCAGGGGGAAACTAGGGTTTCTACAGATTGATAGTGGAGCCACCCATAATTTCATAGAATGCATGATGAATTGTATGTTGTTGGACTAGGTGAGATGGACATGGTTTTGGGTGTACAATGGTTATATTCCCTAGAGACTTCACTCTAAACTATCAGATTATATCTTATTATGATGGTATTTGGTCTACTTTCAATCAGCTCTGTATGGTATTTGATTTTGCACCTCTAAGATTACCATCAAGCAAATAATATCAACAAAATGTAAGGAAGAATTGTGTTGGATATATCCTTCCTAGATTAGAAGCTACGGGCACCACTAAAAGATTTCAAGGAGGAGATCACATGAATATCAGAGCAGTGCAACATAAGCCTAGTGGAATAACTTGAAATGTGGGTATTTGTGCAAAGGATCACCAACAAGACATGAGAGAAATGAGTGGGGTTAGCATATTCCAATCATGTTACAAAGGGATCATACCCAAAACTACTATGAACACAATTTCCAACCTTAGTGTTATTGTCGTCAAAATTTTCAACCAACTCATTACTTCATTTGCAATCATGCATGTGTTTTCAGTAATAGGATGGAATAATTTTAACTTTGTTGCTGCTAATGAAGTATTTTCAATCCTTGCATGGGTGCTTTCAGCCTCTATATTGCTAAAATTGCTGATTTTTGTAAAAGATTGTCAGTTCTATAATTATTGTACTATTTTCATATTGTTGATTTTCATAATTTAATATCTAGGACTGTTATCTCTCATGTATAGCTGTAGGTTAGCATATTTTGAGAGAGTTTCCTTTCTTGTTGAGGTTTATGAGAGGTTTCAGCTACTGGGGCTACTGACGACAATTATTTCAGCAGCCATACTACTGCTTCAGATGAAAATTCAAGTGATTTATGGCTGTTGAAGCTTCTTTTCAGCCCAAATACAATCCGATTTATGCCAATTTTGGTACATCCTATAGTATAATTGTAAGGTCCATTGAAACTCAAGGCTATTGTTATGAAGATCAAATAGAACCTCTGAATTATTCACTTCATAGGAAGAGAAAAGTGGTGCAGCAGAAACACGGTGATAAGTTCCTAAGGCCACCCTTAGCCTTAAGGAATTTGGTGGGTGTCTTCAAACATTGGGGTGAAAGCATCATTTGTCATCAAACACAAGAGGACTATTGTAAAAGTGGATTACATTCCTTGCCTAATCTGATCCAAGATTGGAAGGAAACCTTCAAAGATCTCATCATGAATTTTTCAAAGGTTTGCATTTATGATATTATGGATCATGCACATTTCTTGGTTCTTGTCTTTAAAGTGGCCAAATTGTTTTCTAAAGAAGTAATTAAGTTACGAGGGGTGCATAAAAATGTTGTGAATGATGGAGATGGAAGATGTCGTAGCACTTGTTGGCAGAAATTGTTTCAATAGACAGGCATGGGATCCAAACCTATGGATATCACATCACAGTTCATAGAATGGACAAAGTGTTGCTTTATCATCAAAGTCCACAATTGCCTAAGGGGAAACAATTATGAAAAGAGCCGACTATCATGTCCCCTTTTTGGAAATAGAGCCATGGTGAAAATCTCTAGCCTATCCCCATTTCCTATAGGCTGAAAGGTAAAGCAAGGGAAATGAAATAATATTATTTGAAGCCGAGTCCAGCAATTTCCAATTTAAGGAGCAATTTAATAATGTTATTATTAAAATAAAAAGTGCTTTAAACACTAATAGTAAAATAAAACGTATTTTTTAATTCTTATGGAAATTGGACCCATAGGCCCATTTGGAGCACTACAAAAGGAAGGTGTTAGATTTCTTTTGATGATCTCATATCTAGTCATCATTTTGCACAGCAACATTTCAAGAATTTTGAGCATTGTGTTCAAGTTCTCATCTGAGAACAAAAACCCTTGGCTGATTGGAGATCTTGGAGAACAAAAACCCTCTTGGATTTTTCACTACCGGATTTGAAGACAAAAGCCCTCATCTCCTTTAGAGCAATTCCATCCAAGGATTGCATATGAGCAGAATTTGGTCATTTTCAGATTTGGAGTGACTAGATTGGCAATCAAGTTCAATGTTCATGATATTGGGGGGTTCCATTGCTGATTTTCAATGTATTGGCTAATGATTCATCATTATTTCAGGGCTTGTACATATTTTTCTGCTATTTTATAGCTAGGTGCCAATAATCAATTGCCGAATTTCATCATGTTTGCTGAGCGCCGCACTCAATGAGGTTTTTCTAGAAGTTGTTGACACAAATTGCTTTTTGTTCATCAGTACTTGTTGCTGATATAATATTGAGTTTGAGGCGCCAACCTTCCAAGGAGATCCATGCCCTTTGTGGGGATGATTTCACATCATCTTTGGCTGCAATCTGCTCATTTTGGTCATTTTTTCAGCCTTGTGGACTGCTGTGCCAACCCTTCGAGATACCTAACAGCTGTAACAGCCACTAATTTGGCCATAGTAGCCTTTGAATTTGGAGCACAAACCTTGAAGAATTTGAACTTTGGAGCCTATAGCTGTTGCAGCCTTTTACCAGCCGCCACATCATCTTTCCAAGTCAACCACCTTGTCTTAACTGCCATTACAACATTGCTTCAGTCATATCCAGCTACCCATCTTGCTATTCATCCCCCATTCAATTTTTTCTTTAGCATGTGGTAGTTGTACATTCATCATTTTTAGCCAAGAGCAGTTGTTGTAAGTCTGCAATTGTGTTTCTTGTTTAGATATCATCAATGTAAGTTGTTCCCGCTATTGCAAATCAAATAAAATCAGTTTCAGAGGATTACAAGTTAATGTTTGATTCAAATCTAAGTGTTTTCGATACCCTACAGTTTCATAATTGTTGATTATTTGTAATATGCAATTAAGGATTCATGATAATCATTTCCAACCATATCAGTATTTAAACTTGGTGTGTTTGAGCATAAATTATCCAGATCTAAGCATAATTGCTGTCATATGGTTTCATATTGGCTATCCATTACATATCAGTCAAAAATCAGCTAATTTATTTGTGGTAATTTGATATCTGCAAGTTGAATTTGTTGTTTTTGATGCTTTTGAAGTTGCATACCAGCAATTGAGGGTTCAAAAAAAAGTTTCAGATCAGAAAAATACAAAAAAATCAGAAATTTGCAAAAATTATAAAAAGGAGGCATTACAATAGATCTATACTATCTGTACATACTAAAGGCATTGCAACTATACCAATAAAGTAAATGTTGAATTGCCAACACAAAACCAATTTATTTGTGGTAATTTGATATCTGCAAGTTGAATTTGTTGTGTTTAATGCTTTTGAAGTTGCATACCAGCCATTGAGGGTTCAAAAAGAATTTTCCAGCTATTTGTTTCAATTTCAGATTGCTGTTTCAGTTTATATTTTGCTTGACAAATCAGAAATTTGCAAAAATTATAAAAATGGGGCATTACAATAGATCTATAATTGATGAGCACAAGCTTATACTAAGACGGGGGGTGAATCAGTATAAGACTATCTTTTACTTTTTCAAATTAACAACCACAATAACTTTAAATACACAACATCAACAAATAAGAACACAAGAGGAACAAAAGATTTACGTGGAAACCCTTTCGGGTGAAAACCACGGCAAAATATTGCTTATATAAAAATATCTTACAAATTTTGTAGGCACCAACCTACTGGAGACACCAATCCCCAACACTCAACTCAATATGAGACACCAATCTCTTTTAATATGAGGCACCAACCTCTCCAATATGAGGCACTAACCTCTTGTAGACAAAGTATTTTTCATCTTGATAATCCTCCTTCAAAAATCTGCCTTTGAATAATCTTCAATTCTATTCTCTTTTCACAAATCTGCTGGTGTATATATGATTTACCAAATTATCTTCCACACACACTATTCTCCTCAATACACAAACTCTATTTATACCTTCACCAAAAGAGGCAACCTCATGAAGGGATACATCGCTTGACAAAGGGGTCAACTCTTCATTATTCTATACCTTTTCCATGCAGCTTTTCATAGCAAACTTGGGCGCTCCATAAGGGCCTGGCCTCTATAAATAATATAAATATATTTAAATTTAATTTCAAAAAAAATGGGCACCACTATGAGGGGGGTTGGCCCAATTAAAAAAAATTATTTTAAAATTATTTTAACTCATGAGGAGGGCACTAAACATAAGGGAGGTCAGCCAGCATAAGGATGGATTTAATTTTTATTTTATTGCTGCCTTGTAAGGATAAAAACTGCCCTCGGAATGATGCGATTTAGTGGCCTTTGGTCATTGCAATTTCTTCTACTTGGATCAACGAATTTCATCGTGATATTTGTTGACATCAATTATAATAAACTTACCATCAATCTCGCATACACCTTTGACATCAATGACAATAATTCTAACAATAATATCTGTACATACTAAAGGGATTGCAACTATGCCAATAAAGTAAATGTTGAATTGCCAACACAAAAGCAAAGCAATGCAAGAATCCCATGTCACAAGAATGTTAAAATCAAAAGGGATAAAAGAACACTTGCCTCACTAATATGTGATAAAGTTTGGAGATATATGTCAGTGACACCATGTGGAAAAACTGCAATTAACAGCATTTTCAGCTATATTACAAGATTATTAAGTGGCTCCATTTTCAGGAATGTGTAATACCCACAACAATGCATAAGAATTTACAACGCCCATGCTTATTGATGGCATTCCAAGGTACCAAACTCATTTCCTTGTCAAGCATGCAAACTTAATATCAGTGAACTTTTCTGCTCTTTTGAACCGTAACTATGTCATATAATGTTAGTGTAGGTTTTTTTGTGTTTCTTTTAATGTGGGGGCAGGGGTTCATAAAAGCAGAAAAATTGTAGTCATAATCTAAAAAAAATTTATATCAGCTCAAGCCCTGGTCTGGACTGGAACTAGGGGCAATGGCAAAAATCTGTGAGAGTGATCATTTACTTTTTACATTAACAGCGCCAAAAGACTGAAAATAAAATCAAAACCCAAATAAGGCTATATGTCACTGTAGACAGGACTGTATGATACATGGAAATATAAAACTGTCTCTAGGAACATTTTTGGCTCATTCTGTAGTGAAGTGCCATTCAATAGCTTCAGTCCTTTGAAACTGCCTCAAGTTATGGCTTTTATAGAGGAAGCACTCTTTCCAAT
Source organism: Sequoia sempervirens (assembly GCA_007258455.2). NCBI lineage: Eukaryota > Viridiplantae > Streptophyta > Pinopsida > Cupressales > Cupressaceae > Sequoia > Sequoia sempervirens. The sequence goes on from VDFB02339200.1 coordinate 86,086, forward strand.
TTTGCAGACACCACCGCAGAGCCTTCATGCAGTCTTTCTGCTGCCATGTGCAATTCACAATTAGAGAAATGCATTTCTCATGAAAAGTAATGTCCACCCCCTTTTTCATCACTTTTTTCCTACATTCTGGATACTTACAATGAGGATGCTGAGGGGTTCAATCGGGGGAAGGTCTTATTTACCCTCTTCAAAAGCCCTTTAGGGTTAGAGAGTACCTCACGCTAGTTGAGAGGAAGCCAACTAGGATGTTGAGAGAGCTCAAAGGATATGGTATTCCAGTAATTTGGGATAAGGCGTGAAGAAGGTTGGAATCTTCCAAGGAAACTATTACTTTGAAATCAGTGTTACAAGACTCGCCAAAACTTGCCGAGTTTGGGCGAGTCTTGAGGTGAGTGACCCTAAACGAGTCCCAAAGACTTGGCTGCCGAGTACTCACCGGACTCGCCGAGTCCCATGCCCTAGACGCAGCCATCACTTTGTGGGCTTAAGTTGCAAAAAAAACACATTTTGAACTTTCTTTTTTTTTTCTTTTTGCCTTTATACTTGCCTCTATTCCTCCAAAAGGCACTTCATTTCATTTTCAAGCCAAGTAAGAGAGAAAAGAGCCAAAACACATTTGCATTGAAGGAAAATCAGCAAAGAGATTGAGCACCAAACGCTTATTAAATCGCATTTGTGCAGGTTTGTAGGTGATTTTGCTGCATCTAGAGGAGTCTACAAGGGATTGGAAAGAGATTTCCATTGATTTCAAAGAAGATTGAAGAGGTATGTTTGAGTTTTGAAGAGGTATGTGTGCATGTTGGAGGAGGTTGATCCACAGTCAGATTGGATCACAGAGGCCAAGGATCCTATTTTTACTGATGAGGACCTTGATTGGGTTGACCAAGCGGATTGAGAGGCGGAGGCAGTAGCCATGGCAGAGGAGGAGGATAGAGCACAAGGAGACACCTTGGATGCTGGTTTGGGTGCCATTGAGTCTGAAACTGAGACACAGGCAGAGATGATGGCTGCAACATCATCCAAGACCTATCTTAGACGTCTACGCAGGAGGACTAATGCTTAGTGATGCAAGCTCCTCTAAGCCATAGACTTAAAGCTTTTGTTTTACTTTTGTTATATGTTTCGAACTTTTGATGCCATGGATCTCATGTTCCATGAGTATTGTATACATTTCACAACATTTATATATCTAACTGTTTTGACTCTTACTATTGTTATTTGTATTAAGTAATTACTTATTTCCTTCAGCTAAAATTTGAGTTTATACTTATGTGATCGATATATGTTTGTGTATAGGATCATAGTAGTTTCTATTTCATGATGTTATTGTGTATTTAAGGTTTATTTACTAAAGGATGCATGAAACAAGCTTCAAATCCTTAAAAGTCTCTGAATTTCTTGGGTTTTTCTATTTGCCGAATCTTTGCCGAGTCTTGGGCAAGTCTGGGCTCCGAGTCCGAGTCCAAGTCAAAAATCAGCTTGTCAAGTCCAAGGCGAATCCGAGTCTTGTAACACTGCTTGAAATCCAGCATTACTCATGGGGATGTGCATCTGCAGAAAGCAAGAAAGGACATTTAGTTGAAAGTGCCTTGTTTGGGCCATCTCATATATCTCATAAAGTAGTAAAAGGTGTGCTGTGGCAGTCTTGGGACCAAAGTGGTGTGACATGACCATGGCCATCTCATATATCTCATCATCAATTCTGATAGAGTAGTGGAGCGTATGGAAAGTCTTTTGCTTTCTGAAAATGCTAATATAAGGATGGCTGAGATGCTTCAGGAGCAGGCACAGCTTGCACCATATTCTAAAAGGCATACCACTCAAGCTGAAAGCTCAACAGCTGCAATGACAAGGGCCTGTGTATGGTATGTTCCATTCTACAAACTTAAGCACCCCTGCCAATCCAAATTGGCAAGCCAGGATAAACATCTAGGGTAACTCTGTCTATCCTTCTCATGGAACTCCACATACATCTGGTTGATAATATTCAACTCTTCGAAATAATTTTTGTGTCACTCTGTTCACAACAAAACTAAACAGATATTATAATGCAAGGGATTTTAAATCAGATATTATAACAGTACATTTGAAAGTAGATTTTTAAGGTTTATGACCATATTCTGATCAAAATAGCTAGTAGGTTAGTCAATGTTTTAAATAATCTTAGAGGCAATGATACCATCTTTTGTCAGTGGGACTGCATCACAAAGCTATATATTCAAGTCCTCTTATCACTTTGTAGCAATTATATATATGTTAATAATTGTAGATAGCCTGAATTTTGTCTTTTTGAACATTTGATATGTGTAACTCTTTCTAGATTGAAAGTGGAACAGCTGAGCATGCTGAGTACATGGTGTAGAATTTAACTGATTTATTTACAGCATTTGGTACCCGGTTATATGCCAGAACTTACTTTATCATACCCTGCCTCTGAAATCTCTCGTTCATTTCCATTCTGAAAGACAGACGAATTTTTTAGGCCAACAATTCCAGACCCTTTGCCATAGAAAATCATCTCTGGTTCTTTGGGTTCTAAGCTTCTTTTTAAACCATTCGATTGTGGTTCTCTTCTTGAATTGCGTCTTTCTTTCCATGTTCTTTTGGATGTCCATTCTCCATATGTATCATTTGATTTGTCTTGAGGTAAGCCGGATTTACCTATCCATTTAACAAGGAATCAATGCATTCAGGTGGAAAGCACCAAAAGACATAATTGCAAAAGAAACAATAACAGAACAGCAAAACACTGAAATTGCTAAATGTCAGTATACACTTCCCAATGAGAGATCCTGAAAGGCTGCTGATTGTGATCAGAAATCAGTTGTTTCAACTGATTGAAGGCATTTACCATTTATCTCATGATCATTGTTGCATTCCAGCTCAGCAGGCTTTCTTATGGGTAACAAATTAAATGAAGTCCCATCAGCAATGAAAAGCCGACAATGGTCTCCCAATTCATATTTCTGTAGCATGGTGCGACATGCTGCTAAACGATGTTTAGCAATATCAACACCAGTTAATGTACCAGACATCCTCAAGAGATCAGCAAGCATACAGAGTTTGGCTCCTGAAGACAAAGTCAAAATGGAGTTAAAGAAGGTTCGAAGGATCCCACAATGAAGTCTCATGGCAAAACAAAACAGAGAAGTATCTTAATGACAAATTAAAAAATCAAGGCATATCATAAAATGTTCAAGTGGCCAACCAAACATGAGAAACAAAATTCATTCAAAGCTATATAATTCCCATGCTAACCAATGTGAAGATGGAATAAAAAGATTCCCCTTGTTGGCGTTTCAATTAGCACCTCTGGAGTGTTTATTGAAAACGGTCAGCTATTGCAATTGTTATAGTACTGCTCCTTCGGATTATAGAGAGGAAGATCTCTCTTAGCTGATGTAATGTGTAAACAAAGGGTAGAGTAGACTAAGGTTCCTATCTTTTTATACTCAGTGGCAGGACACAAGGGTGCACAAACACAATGCATTGTAGCTAGGCTTTTCTTTGGTTTCTATAGATCTTAACTACAACTAAACTAGCTTTTAATATATCCTATCCCCCCAAGATAAACAGAGCATGAGGGTATAGGAGCGGGAATGGATGGTTGGATCACTTGAAATTGCCGTCTCCTTAGAATATGGCCGAGGCTCTGAACTCTCGGATATACACTGGGATAAGGTTTTATGCAAGCAAACACTCTTTACAATAAGTTGGATCTAAGACTTGCCAAGGAGGAGGAACCCCTATCCAAGGTATACGCTAGGAAACAGCTTACTAGAAACAACAAATCACGATGATTTGGCTGACAAACTTGCTAAGGAGGAACCCCTGTCCGAAGTATAGGTTGAAAGACAACTCATTAAACAACATCACACGATAACTGTCAATGACAAAATATCCGAGGAGGAACCCCTGTCCAAGGAGAAGATTGAAACAACAAGCTATTAACACAAAACGTTGAAAGAACTCAAATGTTTGGATCAAAATGCAAGCGCCTTCTGATTTTCTTCAAATTTCATCAACGAGTTACAAAGAATTGGGACATGCAAAGGCACGAAATCATGCACAATTGCTCATCAAACCAATCAACTCTCATCCAAGAGTGAACAAATAATCACTTTCAAACTTGTTGGCAACAATGGGGCAACAATTTTGCATAGTAAGCAAAGGTTAACAAAATAATGAGCCCAAGGCTCTTATTTATAGAACTCATAGGAGTAGGCAACCCTAAAATCTCCTTGAGTTAACAATCAATTCTTGCCAATCAGCAAGATTTATTCCTATGTCTAAAAGTAGGTGAGCAATCAGTTAACTGGAAATCTACTTCAGTTAACTGAAACCAAACAAAGAGTCAACTAGAAACTATTTTAGTTGACTGAAACTAAACTAAAGGTGAACTTTAATACAAAGTGTGCCTCCAAAATAGACATCCACGTTTAGTGGAGATCTGAGATCCACAAATTATGGAAGTCAATTAGACATCCTCAATTAGTGGGATCTGACAATACATGATCTGTGGGACGTGGAGTTAGATTGGAGAGGGGCATCAAGTTAACTCCAGTCACATTTAATGCCTTTTTGGAGGGTAGGACGTCCTTCTTGAGGTGCCTTTACAACTCACCACTAGTCAACAGTGTCTCTATCCATTCGTTGACTTCTTGAACCTCTGGGTAATTAATGCTTTGCAAAATGATGACATGGCACTTTAGCATTACTTCGCCTGTCATGAGCTGATGCTGAAAGTCTATACACTGGGCAGCTGCCTCATCGAACTTGGTAGACAAAGCTGCCACTTTGGCTAGCTTGCAACCATCGGGATCATCGAGGAAGGTGTTGAGGATGATATCTCTAAATTGATTCTGCATTGTAACTAGCTCAATGTACTCTACTCCCTCGCGCTGGTATTCTATGTGAGGGAAGGATATTACCAACGTTCTTGCGAAGTTAATAATATTTTCGACAACCCGTCGGTAGTCAATCAATTCTACTAAATTGGAATCATAGACTTTCACCTTGTATGCCAGCGGTTCTTTCCAAGCAAAAAGATGTTGCTTGTTCTCTTCACTGAAAACTAATCGATACGCCAATTGCAAGTCTGCAATTGTGGTTTCATTGCCTGGCCTCTTTTTTGCTATCTTTTGCTCCAATTGTTGAATCTTTGCATAGAGTCCATGTGCTCTATCCCTTAACTAGTATAGATTCTCCAGTATACATCGCCCTCTGAGAACAAATTCCTCCACTTGATATCTCAAGTGTTTTCCACATGTCATCAACTAATGATGGTTTTGCTCTACGAGTAGATCTAGCAATTCCTGTGGTAAGGCCGAGACGTTCAAGGTGTTGTGCATTAAGCTAGAAATGTACATCCTCAATATTGATTTTCAGCTTTTAAGGCTGCTTTATCCTTTCCATGCTTAGCCATCCTCTCTTGGGCGCTCACTGAGGCAATTCCGAGAAGGTCTGCCTCCACCTGATGCATGGTCTTTCCAAGGTTAAATTTGGACAACGTGAAGTCTTCCACTTGTACCTCATGTATGCTTTTATCCTCAAGTGGGGCAGCAATCTCTATGATGAACTCATTCTCTGCATTCCTTTCCACGTGAACTTACTTCTTCAATTTCTTTGTCGGCATGTCTTGTGGGACATGATCGAACTCTGTGAAGTCAAGCTCATAGGGGGGCCTTTCCCTCTTCCTTCCTAAGAAACCCTCAAGCCAGATAGAATCCCAGCTAGCTTCGATGGAAGGAGGAATATTGGGCCCTTGAACGCCCGATGAATGAGACTATGCTAGAGTGACGTCTCTCGGTGGCGGGTCCAAGTCGATGGGGACTTGTGACTGTTGTGATGGTGCTGATGTATGTGGCTTTGTTTCTATCACAAGCACCGTTTCTGCTACTGGCTCTGTCTCTGCAGTGACTATCTCAATCACTGGCTCAAGGGCAACAATTCCCATGACTATTTCGGGTGTGTGTGTGTGGTTGTCTCCCATTTAACCCCTATGTTCTTCCCCTTGTGTGTCCAAACATCCACATCCCTTTGGGAGGATTGCACCACTGCTTTTGTTTAGGCTTCTTCCTTGACGTGGAAGGTAGTGTAGATTGAACCTGTGGTGGCTCTGTTCTGGGAAGTACTACCTTCCTTGTCCTCTTGTTGTCCAGGTAGAGTTGATTGTTCCTGACAACTCTACTCGTTCTCTCCTCTATAGATGGATTTTCCTTTGCGTACCAATCCACTCTTCCGAGTGGTTGTGAGTCCACTGAATCTACGAAGAACAAGGGGAGAATGACTTCCCCTTCATTGTCAGATAAGCCCTCAATGTCCTCTGACATAAAGTCAGCAATTTGTGAGAGCCTGAACCTGCTATAGTTCCTTCTTCGTACCTCATACTCATCGTCACAATTGACCCAGTAATCTTCCATAGAAGATTCATGTGATGAGCGTTGCTCAAGATGCGCTGCATAAAGGCCTCTGGGATCATATGACCTTCTCTTAATGAGCTATTTGAGATTGAGTCTCACCGTTTCTTGGCTCATCAACTTGGCATTTGCCGCTGATCTACGTCTATAGAGTCCCATCTAAATGGGAAAGTTCACAGCTGGCTTCTTCTTCAGTCATAGGTGAGCGTGAACTCCGGCCAACTGCCTTAGGAATTCCATGAAAACTACCTTATCTGAAGGGTAGCGTGGCATCATGGCGAGATGAGCAATGTAACCATACACGCATATGTAGGTGAAAGTAGGGAATTGGATAAACCTATCCGCCCAGTCCACCATTACCTCCTTGGTTGCTTGTGAAATACGCACGTACATCTCATAGTCTAGGTCTCATACAGTGTGCATGATGAAGAGGTCACTTGTCCTTTTAAGTGTCGCTCTACTTGAGTAAACTCAAGACATGAAAAGTGTCCATGGACCTTCTGCACACCTAAGCTCCCCACATTGTTCAGTGTCCTAAACTCGCCTTGGAAGGCAATCAAGTATACCAGGTAGGAACACATGTGGAACCTATGAGCCTCTAGAAACCCGGTAATTTGTTGGTGGAGTGTGTCACTGATTAAGGTGACCCAGTCGTAATGTTCTCTCTTGCTGATAATCTTGGCAATGATGTAGTACATCCACGACCGAAACTAATTGCCCTCTTCCTATCCAGTGATTCTGCTAAGTAGAGTGATCAACACTGCATACTCATCTCTGAATTCTCCTCGTCCAACCAACTTAGGCAAGCTATCCTTTTTCACTTTCAGCCATCTTTCTCCCATTATTCCTTGGCATTTATTCTTGGCTGACTTGAATGCTCTATTGCATTTTGTCACTAATATGACCATGTTGGTAGGGGATGGTGGAATATCAAAACATTTTTCAATGTCCTTTGGTTTCAAACTGCAGATTACCCTCCCATCCACTGATCCGATTTCTCTCGTGGTAGGATTGTAATGCTTAATGCAAGCAATTACAAGCTCCACACTATGTAATGTGATGGGGATGGAAGCAGCCTGAAGCAACCCGAATTCTTCTATGTTTTGTAAAGTGATTTGATTCATGCCCTCCAAGTCTTCTGGATCAACCACCGGGTTCACCTAATGCAAGTCTGTGTCAGTCACTTTTAGGAAATCATGGCACAAGGTCATCTTGGTCTTGTATTGCACCTAAGAGTATTGCATCTTGAAAAACTTAAAGATTGATTGTGCACACGACCCTGTTCTGACAATTTTCGAAAACCCCTAAAAATAGCACCTGCCGAGAAGTATTTTTTCGGAAAAAATTTGGCACGAGTTTTGTTCATACTTCAATGCTGAACAAACCCAATTCCTCATAATTTTGATTCTAAAACTTTTTCGGAAAAACCCCCAAAAATAGGGGCAGCAAGTTTGTTGTTTCTGGAAAATTTGACAAGATGGGTTTTACTGGAAAATTAACCTGATCATACCCAGTTGATCAGATATGTGGTAGCCTGCTAATTTGTGTGACATGCAAGAATATCTAAGACAAGAAAAGAGAAAGTAGACAAGAGGTGGATTGGAAGTTATTAGCTGTCTCCCTGAGAAAATCTGTCTATGAATTCAACCTCTGAGAAGAAATCTTCTTATGCCTTTGATCTTCAAAAAATATTGTAGAACAGTCAAAACCCTTACCAGATCTTAAAAAGACGTCCTTGAGAGCTATTTGTTGTTTTGATCTTCAACTTGCAAAAGAAATGAGTAGAATGGGACGCCTAGAGTTGTTTTATAGAGATTCAAGCTTGAATCCTTCAAATGTGGATGCCAACTCATGATTTTGGAGAGATTTGGCTTGATCTAGAGTTCCCAAAGCTAAATTCCACTAATTGTGGGTTGTTTGAAACAAATTTTCCTCCAAAATCTCTTACTTGGTCAACAAAACATGCCTTGACTATTTTAGGCGTCCTTTTCAAGATTTGAACTCTTTTTCATCATTTTTTTATGTTGAATGACCTCTGTTTGATCTTCGCTCCAGATTGATTAGTTGATCCTAAGCAGCTACTGATAGATTCACTGTTGAGTTGGATCCATGCTGAAGAGATGTGCCTAAGAGATGCTAAGCCAGAAAACTAAGTTTGAGGCTCCAGAAGATTGGGCGACTTTCTTCAGCAAGGGCGCTTTTGCACTTGCCTTAGTCAATTTTCAATGTTTGTTCTTCAACTTCTCCATTTAGACCCTCTGTACTTTGATTTGATATCTCTGTTGACTGACGAGTCGGACAATCTTGCTTGACAATTCATCAGGTGACCAGCTCAGTCCTGAAAAGGATGACTAGTATCTCAGCTCTTGAAGATCAATTTAAGGTCTCAAGAAGCAAGGGCACCTTTCTCCAGTAGAGGCGCTTTTGACTTTTTGACCAGTGATTTCGAAGTTATAAACTGCCTCATTTGGATCTCTATCATCAAATGGTTGCCTTATTAGATGTCTTCACTGACGATTTCGTTGTCCAGATCAATCAACATAGAGAAGATCATCCTGGAGGTCCTTCAGCAAATTTACCACATCTGAATGCCCAAAAGAGAGGGCACCTTTCTTCAGCAAGGGCGCCTTTTTCATGCTAGGCAGCCATCTTGGATGTCTCTTGATAACAGCCTCTTTGTACTCCATCGATGTTTGCCAATGATCACTGAATCAGATGATCTTGCTGAATGTTTCATTGTCGAGCCAGCAAGAACGCGAAGAGGATGATGACTGCCTTGGATGAATCTGGTGACTACATTTGGCCCTTGAGATCCAAGGGCACCTCTCTCCAATAGGGGCGCTTTTGGCATTTTGAACTGTGTTCTCCTTGGTAGCATTTCCAGAGTTAGACAAACTTTGGCCTTTTCCAATTTCCAGAATCTCCTTTGTCAAACAGCATCTTTTTTATCCTTTTTCACCATGGTTGCGTCGTTGAAGCTTTTGAAGCTTAGCTTTCAGCGTCTAGTACTAGCCAATCTGCCATTAATGGTTGTGAAGCTCCTAACTCAATTCTTGAAAAATAGAAATAGACCCACCAGAGTAAAACATGTCTTTTGATAATTTTGACTTGACCAGTGTGATCATTAAGTCAATTAGTCCTATCAAAATCATTTTCAATCATTTCCGGGAAGGTCCTATTTTCAGGGATTTCCCTGAAAATCGGGGTTTGAAACCTAATTTATAATTTTTCAGAATTTTACACATATGTTCCTTGACAAAAACCCACAAAGACCTTATGTTTGGTTTGACCTAAAACAGATTTTTGACAACATTTTTACATGATTTAGCTCAATTTAAGCAGAATACCAAAAATTTATTTTGGGTACAACACCCCTCAAAAAGCTATGCGATTTCAAAAAAAAGGCCAGCTTCTCTAGAACCATATGCAAAAGTTATGGCTTCCAAAAGAACTAGTTCAGAAAGGACTACTGAAGTGGTGAATCCTCACATGAAGTGGTGAACCCGTCTCGATAATGGCAAACTCACCATTCGCCCCAATGAATTCATCATAAAACATATGAACCTACAAGTTGTGACTTTGAATGTATAGCCAAGGGAGACCAAAGAGGAATGTGAGAGGTGACCTGCAGAGTGGGCCGGTGGGAACAAAGGCAGAAGATCATGGCGATTAGCATGTAGAGAGGAAGTTGCAAGTATGAGACGAGAGACCTGGGCATAGAAGAGACGAAGTGTTGGACAGAACAGAAGGGCAATGGAACTGCCTGGAGAATGTATTGTAGAACTTTCATGAAACTGAAATAAAGTTATTTGGTTTTTGAATTTGAGTTGATTGATGTTTAATTGCAAATCAATTAAATTGACACATGAAAATTGTCGAATTGGGAATTGATCGTTCATTGAGTCTTTGAAATCTGAATTTCGGTGAAATTTTGGAAGTGTGTTTTCTTCTTCATCAAGTGGTATCAGAGCCAAAGGTTCTGAGCATGTGGATGGAGCGTCGAGAGAGAGGTGGTTCGCACCAGGACCTGCAGGTGGAGAGGGAAGTGAGCAGAGGTTTCGAGGGCACAAGCAAGTCGTCGAACGTGAGGCAGGTTGTGACGAAACCTATGGATTGAGGAAGCACAAGTGGAGCTCAAAAGTATCGTTGCAGGTGTGTGGAGTCCCGAGTGGTTGAGGGATAGAAGGCGCAGAGTTGGAAGCGTGAGTGAGAAGCAGAGCATCGTTGCAGGTGAGCGGAGTCCCGAATGGTTGAGAGTGGAAAGCGCAGAGGAAAGTGTTGTGTGATAGCATATTACATCAGACGAAGTGAATCTTCGTGAGATCGAGGTACGATTGCAGCGTGGAGGTTGCAAGGGCAGACTTGCAGTGAAGACATGCCAGAGGTGGGCATGAAGAGAAGAAGAGGAAGAGCACTTGGTGGAGGAGGTTGGGCTATTTGGCGGAGGTCGGGCTATCAACGATGGAGTTCGTTGGAGATTGTTTGCAATCTCGAAGGGTGGTTCTATCACCTAACTCCACCTTCGTGATCCCTTGCTCACAAATTTTCTTACCCAACGTGTCTGATGCAGGAGCATCTAGGTCAACGCGCAATCCTGCATCACCCAAAAAAATGTCAATTTCAAGATTCAATAAGGTTTCATGAAAAACATTTTTTTACAGGCAGATTTTAAACTCCATTCAGGTTTAACAAGCAAAAGTCAGTTCCAATTTAAGTATCTGATTTCATTGGTCTATCGCAACTGCATAAGTAAGTTTTATTCAGTAGAAAAGTTGAAGGAGGTTAATATTCTCTCAACCATGAGTCAATGTACTTCATTAGGAAAGTTGGATATGTTGTTTTGACAAGTGTAGCTCAATATAGCAACCATTATTGCACTATGAACACTCTAAAGGGTCCGTTGTTGATACATGACAAAGAATCACCAAAGACCAAAAGCCAACACTTACATCTAATTATAGGCAAAGGTATATTTTCTTGAGTTTATTATTTAAATCTTAAGTATAACAACATTCTTCATATACCAATAAGGAGAGGAAGCGCTTGAATAATCTGGTGACTGTTCATCTCCCCACACCAAATGGTTATAAGATTAAAAAATACAGACCTAAGAAAAGAGGCACGGGTGAGGGAGGAAGAAAGGGGGTTGTGTGGGCAAAAGCCACTCCTGGATAGCAAATCCTACGCAGCCTAAAAGGGGGGCATAAATTTGTATGGTGCACTAAATGAAGGCCTAGATTTGATAAAATTAGATAATGTAGGGGTCTTCTTTGTTGTTGATGGATGATGCCTGGTGGAGGAATCAATGAAAAAGGTTATGCCCTAATATGAATCGAGCCTTGCATTTATACAGGCTTCTATAAATGAATGTTGTCGATTTGGAACATAGCGCCTTTGGGTGCAGAGGAGAACGAGTAGAAGCGATCAAAGAAAATAGAGGGGTCGATAAGGCTAGAAAGAATGAGCAGAAAACCAATAGTTGTGCCCTTGGAGAGTTGCAAATCTAACACAAACCACTGTTGGCTTGAAGAAGCCGCGCCCAAGAGAATGAGGGTCAAGATGTGAAGTAAAGGAGCCAGAAAGACTAAGTGAATAAGGCCCATAACTTGGCAAAATAGAGGTTTATGGAATAGAGTGAAATAGCCGTTGGTTGAATCGAAACATTGCAAACTGAGACAAGGGTGATTGAAACGATAGAGAGGCGTTTGGTAGGCTGCCAGACAATGAATAAAGGGATGTGTTACGTTGAAGGATTGTGAACTCATCACCTTCAAATGCAAGTGCAGATTTCACATAAAGGTGAATCATGAATGAGAAGGGAGACAGTGCGATTTTAAAAATGGCAGATTCCATGTCTTTGTAAGGCGTCATGATTAAGTGCAAAGTTGAATGGAAGGATATGTTTGCTTTAAGGTGGAGACAAGAAAAGCATAGCCGTTAGACAGTGCATATGAACCTGCAGGTTGAGACTTTGAATGTATAGCCAAGGGGAGACCAAAGAGGAATTGGAGAGGTCACCTGTAGAGTGGGCCGATGGGAACAAAGGCAAAGGATCATGATGATTAGCATGTGCAGAGGAAGCTACAAGTATGAGACGAGAGACCTGGGCATAGAAGAGACGAAGTGTTGGACAGAACATAAGGGCAATGGAACTGCCTGGAGAATGTACTGTAAAACTTTCATGAAACTGAAATAAAGTTATTTGGTTTTCGAATTTGAGTTGACTGATGTGCAATTGTAAAATCGATTAAATTGACACATGAAAATTGTCAAATTGGGAATTGATTGTTCATTGAATCTTTGCAATCTGAATTTGGGTGAAATTTTGGAAGAGTGTGTTTTCTTCTTCATCAGAATCCTATTGTAGCAAGTTTGAAACACTAAGATCTTGATGACACTCTTTCGATTTGCATCTGCCAGTGAAACATTATGATAACCCCCGTGAGAATACTCTAGATGACTTTTTGCCACTTAGTCTAGTTAATGGATGCTAGGTGCACAATTCCAATGACCAGGCCATAGTTTAGTGAGAGAATTTTATTTATATTGGCAAAGCTAGACCTAGCACGCACCATTAGGGTAATTGCCATGGAAAATGCAACATTAGCACATGCCATAAGACTTATTTCCATCTTTTTTACTTGAGGCAAAAAAGTTATCACTTAATGCCACTTTTTAGACTTGACAAGTAACTTTCATCACTTATTACCACTTATTACCACTTTTTGACTTGAGGAGGGACTTTGTAAAGACTTAACCATGTTTATGATGCAAGGTGGAACTTTATGACAACCTACCCAAGTAAAACTTTAAGCTGTCTTTGCATTCCCAAGCAGCACCCCTAGCATTATTGCCACTTTTTAAGACTTGTACATAAACTTATAGTGTTTTCACTAACAAATATCACTTGAGCACACATTTTCCATATCTTAGCCATCCTTCAAGATACAAGGCGGAACTCTATGATGGTTTTTCCATGCCTAGCACACACCATAAGAGTTAATAAGTTATGAACACACCCTTTAGAACTTAGTCAATTTTCCACTTCTTGTTCACTAATGTGATTGATGATCTTCAAACCTAGCCATTGTCCATGCCAAACAGCTGTAACCTCTATCATCCTAGAAAAAGTTGTCAATTGAAGTGGAAAGACCATGACACAAATAATCTTGCAAGTTGATTGTAGAAACCCTAGTTTCCCCTGATTCTGATTCTGACCGAGTTTTGGTTTGTTTTTTGCAATTTTTGAATTTTTTTGACGTTTCTTAGGTTTTGAGCATAAAATGCAATATGGCGATTTTGAAATAAGGGAAAGATAAATTCTATTAAAAAATATATATATATCTCTGGAAATTACAAGATCTATCTCAAATACTGAAGCTTATTCAATATAGAATCTTCTGAAGCGATTACAATAAAACCCAGTTACATGCAACCTAAAAAGCAATGATGTTTTGATGTAAAGAACCTGATAACTGCGGCTGCAATAAATGATCAGCTTGAGATGGTACAGCTGCAATAAAAATTCGTTTCTCCTCCAGTCTGATGAACTCAAAAGACTACAGCTACCCTAGCGCCCCAAGGTGATGAAGATTAGAAGCCTGAAGATAGGCGCTTTGGTCCAGAACAAAAAATGCCTTCTCAGATGTAGTACGGCCTGGTACAGCAACAGTACGGCCAGGATACAGCAATAATAAATATAAATAAAAATACGGCTTTCTCTGAAGTCTCCTGGAGTGAAGAGATAGGCGCCACAGTTTGTATAACCTCTGAATGAATTTTATAAATCAAACTTCCTGAATAAGTACGGCTCTTGCTGAAGTGGTACGGCCTGATAGCAGCAGGTGTACGGCCTGAAACTGCAACAATAAAGTACGGCCTTGGACTGGAGTCTCCAGCTATCTCTGAAATAGGCGCTTGAATAGAATGAACCTCTGCTAGAAGACTGTTACTCTGTAACCTCTGAAGATGAATGTCTCTCTGAAACCCTGATGAAATAAATACCCTCTGAAGTTCAATGATTTCCTCTGAATGAAGAAACCTCTGCTGGCAATAAATCGGATGATATTTCACACCCTCTGAATCGCTCTCACTGGAGATGGCTCGTTCTCCAATGCGTTCGAGACTGAAACCCTAAAGCTTCCGTTCTCTGGCAAAGACTGATCAATTTTCAATTCACAAATGTCATAATGGCTCCACTTTCAATGCAAAGCCTATATTCTCCTCAAAAGGGCGAATTCCTTAATAATAGGGATTATTAAAATTCGACTTCTTCCTTTTTAATTTATTTCAATAGTCTCAGCATTAATTTTTAATTATAAAATTAATCGTCAACTGGCCCCTTTTAATGTTGGGCGACCCCTCAGCTTAAATCACTTAAGTTATAATTTAATATTATAACTTTATATTATAATCTTCAAATAATTAATATTTAATTAATACAATTAAATATTAATATTTCTCTCGTTACTCATCCGATGATTGATCCGTCTGAAGCTGACGAACTCTGAAGTGATTCTGAACGCTGCCAAATCCATACTGCTAAAAATAGCAGGGGTCCCACGCTGACTGCCAGGAACTGCTAAAAAATAGCAACTTCTGCAAGAAACGTCTGAATGAGCCCGAACGAAAGCCAATTGATCAAAACTGCCAATCTGAAGCTGAGCCAAGCTCCCAAACGACCCTCTAACCACTCTATCAGCCTACGAGGGTCTCCTAATAGGCTAATCTTACGAACTCTGATGCTCGCCAAAAATGGGGACATGACATTGATTTAGAAGACCATGATTTAATTTTGGTTTGAACACAATGACAATGTCCTTGACAACAAATGGGAAAAATTAAGTATGAACAGTGAATTTTGTAAGGTTGTGAGAAGTTACAAGCCAAAGTGGAAGGGGACTCCATGATTTGGAAGTGTATGCCATCAATGAAACCTTGGTGAGCAAGCTTCACACAATCTTGGTGACTTGAATTTGACAAAACCCTGCCTTTTGATGAAAATGAAGCTCAAACCATCGCTGCATTAGAAAATCTGCAATTTTGGCATTATAGAAAACCCCACAGCTGGCAAAAGTGAAACCCTAGGCACTTGTTGAAGGAAGCTGAAAACCACTATTCACTCTCACGGCATCCCTTTGAATGCTTGGAGAGCTGCTGAAAGGTTCCTCAAAACCTTGCAATGTCACTTCAATGAGGGCTAAACTGCTGCAATCATGCTTCAACTCTTACACCTGGAAATAATAGAATGAAGAAAAACAAGGGGCAAGCAATATAAAGACCAAGTGTGCCCTTATGATACAAACCCTTCCTATTTTTGTTTTGAACAAAAATGTGACAGCCCATGACAAATCACATGCTTTAGGCATTCTAAGCTTTCTTTCTTCTTTTTATCTATGTTAAAATCCTTGGCAAATTATATCTAGGAACATGCTTAAAAGGGAAAAGCCACCTTTCTGTGTTTTGATCAAACTTAGGCATACTTGGGCAAGTGAGTTTGAGATACACACTTGGAGCATTCTTTGCCACTTTAACTTGAAACAATTTTTGACATGATGATTCAACCACACTCTTCTAGCTTGATTGCCATGTTTTGTGTTTTTTAACCTTCCAGGCCATTTGTACACAAGCACGTGCTTGAGATGCTTTTAAAAAAAAATGGCAACTGGTACAATGGTGCATGTCCGGAGTCCTTCTGACACTTTTCACATTTTTTAGTTTTTTGCAAACTTTACAAGGGCACACACTTTAATCATGGAGCACCATTTTCATGCCTTAGACAATTGTCATGTCCCAATCCTTAAGAGGGTCCTGAATTAAGTTTGGCGGTAAAAGTGTTTCTTAACACTAAAAATAAGTTCGAAATTTTAAATAATATTAATAAATAATATAAATTTAAATTATTATTAATAACATTAAATTTCTGGTTTTGGCCGACCTGTTTGGAAGGCACTCTTGATTTCATATTTATACTGGAGCCTTTCAGCGTTTTTATAATCACGGTATTGGATCATAACTTCGCCTGATCGGTAGAGATGTTCCCCTCTGCCCAATCATCCTCCAGGTAGGACGGAAACCTTACCTAGGAGTTGTGATTCGATTCCACTTTCGTTGTTTCCTGACTCCATAATTTCCATTGGAGGTGTGCATGTAGGGTCCAAACTAAAGCAGAGACCTTTGATTTTCCCGTCTGAGTATTGAGATCATGATTTGGTTAGCGAAGTGGTGAGTGGTGGCTGAGCCTCAGGCTCTGGCCACTCCATCCGATATCTACTGTTGTCATCATGTGTGCGCTACAGGATACATCAGTTCGCAGAGGAAACCTGAGTTTATTGTCACTCCCACAGAAGACATCAGCAGGCCCGCTAAGACCCAAACCATAACATCAGAGGCATTCATCGTGATTGTCAAGATAGAGTGGTGGTTTCAGATACATTCAAGGCACTTGTTCTCCACGCAGTCTAAGGGAGGGCGCCACCTTTGGGCACCATTCTCTTCAATCGCTGTCCCCTCATGCGGGAGGTCATCCAGGTAAGCAGATTCAACATCATCACTCTCTGTGAGCAGCAGCAGACTACCCACGGTGGATCCATCCTAGCCTAGGCGATACTCCAGGAGTTACTTGTGCACACCTTGCAAGAAGGGTGTTCAGTACTGTAAGCGTTATTTAATACACAGATCTGAGATTGCTCAGCTTGAGCATAGGATAGCCTTGTATTGCCAGATTCATGTATGATCTGATATACTTTGCTGTCATTTCAGACAACTCTTGTATGCGAATCTCTATTGCAGAATTATCTGAGTATTAGTCACTGGTCAATTGCATTTTCTAAAGAAGTGTATTTTCTGTTCTTCCATTGGGTTCAGTATTATCATTTTTTTTGAGTGCAAGAAGATATAGTTCTATGTTCTAGCATTGATTGGGCATCTTTTAGAATTTATGTTTATCATTGGCTTGGCAACTTACAACAATTTTCAACCTTTCTCTTGCATCCAAGCTTCAATCTCCATTCTTTTCTGATGCATTGGAAGCATATTTTGTTGGCTATGCAATGACACTATTTAGAATTTTAGAGCATTCAAGAACATGGGAGACCAAGTTTCCACAATGACTCATCAGATGAAAAACAGGTTATGTTTGACTGAAAAAATGACTACCCAAATAATTTTGTATGGGTACAACAAGAAACTTTCCTAACATTAGCCATGGTTGATAAATCCCTAGTGGTAGATTAAAAAACTAGTAATAAGCACTCACCTCCTAGCTGGAAACCATGAAAAGACATTAAATGTCAATATGAAGTAAATCCACTCCACTATGTTGTGACCTAATTCACACCTCGCCCCATTGTAAATGGGGACCCTCATAATTTGCTTTTTAGGGTTTTGTCGTTGCGTCTAGGTTTTTGTCTAGTCTCTATTTGGGGGATTTGAGTCTGAATTTTGAATGGTCACCCGAGTCAAGCAAATGAGTTTTAGCCTGGATCACTGTGCAAACGTCGCCATCATGCTTAGGAGGCCTGGGAGACGAAGATCGACTGTCATTTCAGTCAATTCCGACACCTCCCAGTTTTTAGGGTTTTTCACTTTGGCTTTTTTAGGACCTACTTTTTTGGCACTTTTGGGCAATTCTGAGATCCCTATTTTTTAGGGTCTATTTTTGGAAAGTTGCTATTTTTGGAAAATTTCTATTTTTAGAAATTTTCTATATTTGGAAAAGTCTCGAGTTTCGAAAATCCACTCAGAAGTTCGAAAAGATCAACGAAACTCTCATAAAATGGATTTGGATTCATGGTGAAATTCTGGAAAGTGATGAGAAATCTGGTATAAATCACAGAAAATGGTGAATAAAATGAAAAAATCAGTCATGAAATCATCAAAAAATTGATAGAAATCTGAGAAACTCATGTAAAAATCTGAGAAATTCATCAAGAAATCTTAAGGGATCATGGATAAAATCTGAGTAATCATGGTGAAGGCATGAAAGAGGACTGAGATGGGAGAAATTAATGTCAGAAAGCTTCAGCCAGACAATGAAAATGGCTTGACTATGAGCAAACTCCGCCCAACAGCATAAAGAAATGGCACCACATCCAATGAAGTCCGCCCATGTTCAAGTGGTGAATGGCATACAACTGGGTGAAGTCCGCCCTGGGTCAAGTGTTAAATGGCAGACAAATAGACAAAGTCCGCCTTGAGCTAGATATGAAGTGGCAAGGGAGGAGCTAAAGTCCGCCTTGGACATTATGAAGAAATGGCAAGCCATCCTATGAAGTCCGCCCTAAGAATGGCATGAAGAGTTGCCAAGTCCGCCTTGGACAAAATGTGGATGGCAAGGAAAAGGAGCAAGTCCGCCTTAGCCAAGAGATTGAATGGCATGCTAAAAGGTAAAGTCTGCCCAAGACTTATGGCAAGAAACATGATGAAGTCCACCTTAAGAAATGGCTAGAAGATGTGTGAAATCCGCCCTTGATGCAAATGGCTGGGTAAAAGGCAAAGTCCGCCATGAGAAGTAAAGTATGGCAAAGAAAAGAGTCAAGTCCGCCCTTGGACATAAAGAAAAGAAAAAGAATGGCTTGAAGACAAAGGAAGTCCGCCATACTTAGAGGAGTAGAAAATTGGAAATTTTGCCTAAGTATGAACATTGGCAAATAAAAAAAAGAATATGCTTGGCATTTTGGAAACTCGCCTAAGACCAAACATCAAAATGTCTAGAGAAAATTTTGCCAATGACTTAAAATCATGCCAGATGATTTAGGAAGATGATAAAAATCATGGCCAAATAATTTTGGACGAAAGAAGTTATGGCAAAATAAATTGGAAGAAATGAAAATTCGCCCAAGGAAAATGAAAAATTTCGAAAATCAAAATTGCCTTAGACAAAAATAATTTACCATAAAACGAACGGGTTGGAAATGACACATAAAATAATTATTTTAATTATTTTAATCATTCATTTTCCAACACCCCAAAAGGATAAACTTGAAAAAATCGAAATTGGAAAAAGGACAAAAAGAGCTTTATTGAAATGGCGTTGAAATTGGAAACTTTCCCAGATGCTATCGTTAAAGATAAAACTTGCCACTCGAAAGCTGAGTAAAAGACAAGTTAAATCTCAAATTCGAAGGAAACATTTGAAACTTGCTAATTGGATCGATTTTCTCACCTTATAATTGATTTCACTTCTCATTTTTACAATCATTCGTTTTCGAAATAGGTAGGTTGTAACGCAAAACCAAATTTTGCTTCATCAAGGCATTTTGCATAAAATAGTCAAAACCTTGCTAAAATGATGTAAAATATAGTTTTGGGCAATATCAAGCATGGAGTTTTTGTCAATATTTTGTCAGTCAAAGTCAGTTTTATTGATCAGAACCTGAAGCAGAGACTCAGAATGGAGCTTTTCATGATGGAGGAGCGTCTCACGACAGCATTTCAAGTTGCACACGGTCATTCCAGTGATCGAAACAGAGTTTTCAGTGGTTAAAATATGAAGATTTCTCAGGGAAAAAGCAAGAAAGCGCAACTATAGCCCAGGGGCGCCCAACTTTTTGAAGGTCAAGAT